>JARYHS010013630.1:264047531-264249930 GCA_031002005.1 Vandiemenella viatica
GATATATGTTCCCAAATTCATGATGTATTGAAATAAATATGACTCAATAAAAAATACTCGTATACACATAGGGTAAGATATTCAAAGTATTAAGTATATATATGAGGAAATCTTACCATTAATTTAAGAGTAACATAGATCATTTCTAAATTTATCAACAAAAAAAAAATAATAATAATAAGATTCCCGGAAAAGTGTTAATTGTGTGTGTATAATGAATGGATGAGCATATAGGAATTAATTTAATTTAATTACGATGGAGTGCTTGCTCCAGTGATAATTTCCCTACAGATCCAATTTCCTCTTTCCCCTCTATTAGTTTCAACTTTAAATTATTTTATTTATTATTTTTCTTGGCAATTTATTCCAGCCCCTGATCCCCTTACCTATGAAAGGAAATCTGTTCACGCCCTAATGCCTGAAATCAAGTGCCAATTTGTGGTCATTTTGACTTCCATGCACCTCAGCTAATTCTTCCATCAATATTTTTCGATGCCTCATCACTAATATATGCCTAGTACTCTTCCATGATTCACTCCTGTCTTCCAATGAATCCCATTCCAACTCCTTTATCATATTAATTATTGATTGGGTTCTGCTGTCATTTCCAGAGACAAATCTAGCAGAAAAGGCATATCCAGGATCAGAAATAGGGGAGGGGGAGATGCAAGTTTTGAACTAGGGGGAAGGGAACTCATATTGGTTGACAAAGTGGGGTGGGAACTGAAACATGAAAATTTCTTGATTAACATAGTAACCCAACCACTTAATCTAAAGACCTACTGTGTAGTTAGTGAAGATCGTAACTCAGTTATAGTTTTTTATATAAACATTAATCGTCTTCGATTTCCAGAAAATTTTCCAAGTGTTCTTTCACCTAATTTCGACACACACTCATCAGGCATAATTCAGTCAGTCTTTCCTCTCCCATAGTGGTCCTAAGCTAGTTCTTCAGCAGTCAAATGTACTGAATGATCAATCCACTGTTGTCTTAGTGCATGGAATTGTGCTGAGAATTGTTAATGCTTTTTTGATATCGGGGGAAAAAATATTAGTTTTGTTAAACTGTTTCCACAACTTCTATATCCCTTAATTTGTTTTCTGGTTGTAAGCCAATTGTCTGCTTTGGGGTAAAGCAAAACAACACTGTCTGTACTTTAACAATAAGATTGACCATTGTCATCTGTTACCAATTATATTCAAACGATACGGTCACCAAATGCTTAAAATACACCTCAAACATGAAAGGTGTGTGCAAATTAAAACATGTTACACAGTTTAGAGTTCCATAAGAAATTATAATCTTCATAAAAGTTCTCCTGCAAAAAGTTCAGTACCAGATTCAAGAATTTCGGATAAGCTATCAGACTAATAGTTCCATTGATGATTACAAGTGCAACACATACCCAAGAGAAGACAAACTCTCATACAGCTGCCTTATTAGGATGAAGGTGAAATTATTGCATACTAAAGCTTGCAGTTACTACAGGGTGTTTCATTTATGACGTGTCCGCGCACACAGGAAAAATTGCCCAGGCCAGCGCCCCCTTGCTTGCCAGGAAGTCACATGGCGCATCGCCCGTGCTTGGGACGTCTCATGAGTGCGCTGATTTCTTACCTTATAGTACGTGCTGGAAATGTTGGCCATCGGCTTCAATACATGCTTGACATCTTCTAAGGATGTTTTTGCTTACTCTCTGCAGTGTTTGTGAATAAATATTATTAATTTTAGTTTTCCCTAAGTTCCTCTTCTGTACAGGGATTTGAATCATAAACACGCTCTTTTAGGTAACACCACAAAAAGAAATCACAAGGTGTCATGTCTGGAGAACGCGGAGGCCACAATCCACGACTGATAATTTGATTCTCATTGTAAAACACGCTTTAAAGCACTCTCTTGTCGAAAATTACGGTAACTTTTTTCATCTTCTGCCAGCTGTTCAAAAAAGGTATTTAAATATTGTTCACATAGTGAGAAGATGTAATTGTTTCAGTAAAAAAAAACACTGGTCCATTAATTCGCCTCGCACTAATTGCACACCAAACTCCAACTTTCACATCATGTCACGTCTGTTCGTGGATAAGATGTGGATTTTCTGTACTCCAATACCGACTGTTTTGACTATTTATGTATCCACTTAAATAAAATTACGCCTCATCGGTGAAAAATGCCAATTGCGGATCAAGCTCGCCATCGTGCACACTTTGCATAAACCAGTTTGCAAACCTCATTGGTGCAGTGTAATTTGCTTGTTTTAATTCGTGCACAGCAGTTGTTCGGTAAGGGTGCATTTTCAGAATTTTTGTAGCCCTAAATGCACTTGCTTTGGAAACATCTACTTCTTGGGAGAGTCATCTGAAGTATTTTCTGGGAGAATTTTCCAAATGAGATACGATTTCTTCGACTTTTCATTCAGTAAGAACGGAGCGCTTACATTTCTTAGGAATGTCCATTACGGAACCTGTAGCACGCAATTTGTTTACCAATCTTTGTATAGTTGACTTGTGCGGCACTTTGGAGCCAGGAAATTTTTCAGTAAACATACACGTGTATCTCCTTGCAGATTCGTATTTCACATAACAATCATAAAGGTAAACTCGTTGCTCCAAAGTATACTTCAACTTGACTTCAAAGATTACTTGATCTTCACTTCACAAAATCTAACTGAGAACTGAGTTGCAACAGCACATTTGCTGTGTTGCAAAGGGCCCGATATCGTCCGAGGGGTGGCCCATGCATTGTCAGAGCACAGGGGTTACATGTACGGAAGTGGAACTTAGGGAAAACATAAGAATTAAAATTATTAATATTTCTTCACAAACACTGCAGAGAGTTAGCCAAAACATCCTTAGAAGATGTCAAGCATCTATTGAAGCTGATGGCCAACATTTCTAGCACGTGCTATAAGGTAAGAAATCAGCGCACGCATGAGAAGTTCCCGAGCACGGGCAATGCGTCGTGTGACTTCCCGGCAAGTGAGGCAGTGCTGCCCTGGGCGATTTTTCCCGCGCATGCGGACGTGTCATAAATGAAATGTCCTGTATCTAACACACCAGCAACACACAGACCAGCTCACACGAGCTGAATTCTATGAAACTGCTCGCCAGCCAAAATGGTTGCTCTCTATTTATCAAATCGCTTGACTTTGTGACATCAGCTTCCTACTTTAAAAATTAATACCTAAATAAGTACTTAGAATTCTGCAACGTGTTTAACATACGAGGCACGTCCAGAAAGTATGTTCCGTTTGGTAATAAAATGAAACTGTACACAGATACAGAAGAAATTTTTATTGCACAAGATTCTACAACTCTTAAACTACTTTTCCACATAACTGCCGAAATTTTGCAGGCATTTGTCATAGGGTGGCACCAGGTTTTGTATATATTCTTCATAGAAATCTGCCGCCTGTGTCTTCAACCAGTTGGAAACAGTTTCTTTCAGCTCGTCGTCATTGGTGAAGTGATGACCGCCAAGGAAAGACTTGAGAATGTAAGAACAGATGAAAGTCTTGCCAGTTCTTCTGTAACCAAAGGTGGACGCCCACTTCGTTCTTCATCGTGCACATCACTACGCCCGCCATTGAACTGTCGGACCCATCTTCTCACCATCGAATCAGGTCCGTAAACATCGCAAAATTGCCGATAAATTTCACTTGGTTTCACTTTCCTCGCATTCAGAAACCGAATCACAGACCTGATTTCACAGGCGGCGGGATTTTCAAGTCAACGCCGACATTTCAAACAAGCACAACAAAGTGTACGTAACTGACAGCGATCTCCAAATAGCGGACGTTCTTCCCCTTGATACACATCGTTTACAGCACATGTGCGGAACTGCAATCGCAGCGCTGCAGCGGAGATAAATTGAAACGGAACTTACTTTCTGGACGCGCCTCGTATATGCCTTCAGGTAGCTTATTCTCCCTGTTTTAACCTAGATTAAACCTCAAGTAGGCTTCTACTGAATTTATCACAAATTCTTTCACATCATCAGTCTTGGCGCATCATCAATAATATCATACAATACATTTCAAAAATCTCATTTATCTTGTAATTTTCTAATGAAACCAATATATAATTTTAACCCTCTTGATTTTGTCTATCTTCTAAAACTAATTTCCTGCTTCTGGCTACTTTATTTTAAATTTTGATTTTTTCAATTAAAAATCCTATTTATACATTCTCTAACTAATTAATTTTATGCTCAAAACATGCTAGAGGATGCTGACTACAAAGGGTGATAAAAGCTTTGCTGTGTCTTTTTGCGTTTACTAGTTATTTCAAATTTTAGGTTCAGCTTCCTTTGACCTCATGGGTTAACAATACCAACAAATCGAAATATCTTCTAAACTATTTTTTTTTTTTGAATGTGATAAATACACTTTAAAATGATCCCCATAGTGAGTATTAGCAGTGGAAATGAATACAACAAAACCGTTGTACTTACTTGAACTTGTAATGAATTAAAAGGTACAGTGCCATTAGGCACTAAGTGATCCCACGGTGTGTGTGAATATTGCCGATGCGTCGTGTCAACGAACAGAAACGTGACGGAACTAAAGCGTCCCGATTTACACGCACCTTGGGGGGTGCTGGCAACGTCCTACCCAACGTGGACATTAAGCGGATTTATAACCCCCCATAAATAACTGAGACCCGCTTTCTATTTTCGCACGTTTCGGAAACTTCCCGCCGAAAACTGGCGCAGACTAGCAAAAATAAACCTTAGTGACGTTTCCATAGTAAATGAGTGCTTTATGAGAGTAGGGAAGACGATCCAGCCAATAGAGAAGCCGCCTCAATTTATTGCCGTGTTGGTGTTTTTTTCTTGTCTGTTCTGGGCCAATGTGATGCTGGTCCTTTGGCGCGGATTGCGGTGATTCGCCAAGGGCCCGACCCGACATCGCGTTACGAGAAGTACAGAGTCTTGCTCGGAGGAGAAGGACGGACGACGAGGGATTCTGGTGCAGATCTTCATCTAGTACGGCCGAAGTGATTTTTCGCGGAGTACGAGTCGGCACCTGGGGACGCTGCCATCACGCGGTGCGTTCGAGGAAGCGGAAAGACCGCATGTGGCGCTGGTCTTACCTGGTCGCTGACCTGGGCTGTGAACAGTGGTAAAAGCTACGACCCGGACGGAAAACTCATGCAATCGTTCCACCCAGTAATGACCCTGAGATTTTGTAATGACCCTGAGATTTTGCAATGACCCTGAGATTTTGCTCTAACTGTTTGACATTCAATGATATGTAATTGTTAACCTCAGAATAAAAACAAACTTCGTGTTTGACTAATTTCACAATAATAAATTGTACAACCCAATTTTCAATTTTTCCTATTCATTATAATAATATTTCATGTGATTAGCTGAAGATTAAGTATGATTTTTGATATTCCAAATTGATAATTTTGCTAATGATAAAACAGTATGACCCAAAAGTAAACGTCCGCAAGGTAGACGTTACAACATGGCACCCTTAAACGTGGGGCTTTCGAAGATAGAACGATTGCAACAGTTTTCAGTCTATTATTTTTACTATCAAATGTTTAATCATTATTTCAGTGAGGAACCAGATGAACCAGTGAACGAGCAGACAGCTTTATTTAATATGATATCTCAAATCTTATAATGTATGAACTATTTTATTTTAGTTCTGCAACGGAGATGGATGCAGTTTGAAAATCATACTATATGATGTATTGTGTTGATACATGTTCAAATCGACGTTGAAAAATTGTTTTGTTTGTCAATGGTGGAAATATGATGTGATGATTGTCTTTCATTCGATATGTTGTTGTGTTGATGAAATATGATTTTGGTTTTCTTTCGATTGTGATGTGGTTTTGTCTAATTTTGGTAATGGATCTGTTGAGACGATTTCTCGAGACCTGGTGTTTAATGGTAAGATTGTTTCGTCGATTCAGCGTTGAAAAATGGCATGTTTGATTTTTGAAATGTCTTCTGGGACTGCTATTACTTTTTATCTTTTTCGTATCTTGCTTATTCGTGTTTTATGTGTGCTGACGTGTCGACAGAATATTCATTGTGATTTACCTGTGGTATCGGGAGTAAAATTACGTTTGCTAGAAATCATATGTCACGAGAAGTGTTACTGCACGTATGTGTTTTTAAGTTGATGGTTGATTTTAAATTAAAGCGGGCTGACATCTATTTTTGGTTTGATTTCTTTCCATATGATCACTAAGATCTCGCGTTATGCTGAATTTTTTTTCTAATTGGGTTTATTAAAACAAGTTCCAAATGCTAATAATACGAGATCTATGCGCGCGAAGGTAAATTCTGTGATTGAGTTTTTAATGTCTTGCGGGAAATGCGAACTCAGGTCCCGGTTCATTTTCTTTGATACCGTTGTGTGATTGAACTTTCTATTGATTCTGATGATCCAGAAGCTTGTTAAAGTTGTCTATTTTATTTTCCATGTGGTATTCGCGTAGTGTTCGTGGAGATTGAATTACGGGGGGCCGTAAAGATAATTTAAAGGGAGGTTTGACTAACTTTATGGCGTAAAACGATTCTCTAAATTAACACTGCTTTCAAATGCGATTGCTAAAAGTTGAATTGAATGCTGCTCCGGAGTGGAAAGTTTATTAAAATGGCACAAAGTTTGAATCAAACGGAGTTAGGAAATCTTGACGTAGCGATGGAAGGAAATCACGCGAATTTGACAGATAACTCCGCGATCGTGAATTTTGAACAAACTCCTAGTGAAGCGGGTAATATAATTTGCGCTCCCATCAATGATTCCCCGGACGAGGCAAGCCCATTGCAAAGCAAGCAGGACGTAATTCTAGCGCCTCCGCTAAATGATTTAGGTATTTCTGGCCAGATTTTGGAATTGTTACACCAAATGAATGAAAACATCACTGCCCGAGGAACGCAAATGAAAGAAATAATCAAAAAAATGGATGCCCATAGAGCGGAAATGAATGAAAAATTTACTGCTCTTAGCGAACAGCAAGAAAAATCTAAAGAGCAAATGAACGAAATAAATGAAAAATTTGACACAAAATTGGATGCCTTCGGAAATAAACAGGTTGAAATGAGGAAACAAGTTAAAGTTGGTTTGCGAAAAGAAATGTCGGAAGTTAATGGCTTGAAAAGTAATAGTAATGGTCTGGATGGAATAAGTATAATTCTTCAAGAAAATAAAATGACTGAAGATGAAAGTTCTAAAGAAATAGGAACTAGAGATATGGATAGCGAAGCTAAATCTGATGTGCGCATAATAAAATCAGGCCAGAAATTGGTTGAAACTGGGAAGAAACAGGAAGACCGCGTGTGTGAAGATAACAGTTTTGCATTTTCAATTACCGAAACAACTAAAATCAGGATGGTGGAGGAAATCAAGTCCATCCGGCAACAGCTATGCACTATCGCACCCAAACCAGGAAAAGGAAAAATCAGAAAAATAAAACCATGGTTATATGGATATGGGGAAAGAGGATATTTGAAATATGTAAAATTTCTGCAAGTGCAAGGAACATTTGATGTGGTGCCAGAAGATTTGAATACTTTGCATATCGGACGGAATGGTAAATGTTGGGATACACTCCAGGTAGAACACCGCAGGGGGTATGGGCTAACGATCCAACAGGCCATTCACAGAGAGCTAAAAGGAATTCTCGAGACGACTGCAGTGCCAGAACATATGTTTAGCCAAAATGTTTGTAGAAATATGGAGACAAGAAGTGACCAACAAAACTGTAACAGATCGTTGATCGTCAAGGAACAGATATGTTTAACGCATCGAATGATTTTTAGTATCGATGTGCGTAAGAGCACAAATTTTGATTGCGAAAAATGGATTCAAAGATTACATGGCCGTTTAAAATATTAAAAAGATGATGGAGCCAGTTATGAAACCTCAGATTTATGTAAATGACCGTGTAAGATTTTGGCTTAAGTTTGTTGAAAGTGAAAGGTAAATGCAGTACAGATGACGTAGTTTTAAAATTGTGTATTGCTAACTAAGGAAATGCATCAGAATCCGTAGAGGTAATTTTAAATGGATAAAGTAAAGATATTTTAGTCTAAGAATGACATTTTAGTTTGTTTGTAGAAAACATTTCAAACCCATGACGAGCGGCAACAATAATAATACAACCCTAGAGTGAAAAATGAAACGTTGATTGTTTATTAATATAAAACTTCCATACGCAGCAAAAGCTATTATAAAAATAATAATAATAATCCTCAGAGAAATTGTTAGAAGTGAAAGATCATGTTTGATTACGGTTTCAATTCGAGAAGGGTTTGCCAAAATAGTCGCGACGATTGTAAAATCATTAATATTCCGTGTCATTGAGTTGTGGATTAAAATTGGTTGGAGTTTGACCTATTAGAAGAATAATATTAGCAGTGTGTTGATGTGTTAAAATATTAAGAGCAGAAAGAAATGACGTGTTCGCGATAGCGCAGAGTAGATAAAGTTCGTTAAATGTAGATCAAGAAATGATCGTCTATGAAGAGTTTATATAAATGAAACAAAAATATTGCGGACCGTGAAACCGAAGAAGGTATAGGCCAATATTATTGTAATGACGAAAAAAATCGTCAGTTCGAGTTTAGAGGGTGATAGATAGTCATCGAACTTAATAGCCGAAGCTAGAATGAACATGTACTTAATAAAATGAGAGTAGGGATTGTTACAACACGCTAATAATTTTAAGAAGAGGAAATTCGAAACCATGAATAGATGAAACACTAATGACACGAAGTTATTTGAAGAGAAATGTCTAAGGACGTAATCGTTTGTTGATTAAAAATAAAGTGTTAGGTGAACTATGATACGATAAGAAACAAGAAATACTGATTAAACCGCGATGAAAATAAATTACTGCGTATAGAATCAGAGGATATGTTGTAAAACAATAAATTTCCGAATACAGGGAAGAAGATTTAATTAAGAAGTATGAAAATGATGGTTGCCGCTAGAAATATGTCATTACCTTTAAGTCTATGGTTACAAGGGCTTATAACAAGTAGTAGTAAAAATTAACAATACGAAATAATCACAGGAAATATTATATAATTACCTATGTGAATAAACCTATCAGTGCAGAAGATGTTGAGGATTAAATATAATTTTTAATCTTATTGAATAAGAGGTTTGAAGAGATCGTTTGACAAGAACGGTAAATTTAATAAGTCAAACTTAGCGAATATAGCCGGGAACCGAGCGGCAGACAGCTGTAATCTTTTGTCCAAAAGCCACAATAGGGAAACGACCCGTCGCGCTGTCGAGAACCAGTGTCTTATATCTGACCCTTCGAAAGTGAAAGCGTTCGCAGAATCGCAGGGGGGGTTTGTTTACTCCAGTCAGCTGGCCTGGCGAAGTTAACCAGTAGAAATGTTATGAATGTCTGTTGTCTTGGAAAACATTCAATAAAATCGTATTTATATTAAATAAATAAATGGAAAAAAGATACCAGTCTGGGAAATTATTTCAACAGAGGTTGTTAAAAAAAGGAGGCTGTAATAAAATTTTGTAATTAATTACAAGCATTAGGATTTAAAATGCTAGTATTTAAAATGCTAGTTCATGTCATGTATTGATTTGACAAATATAACTGTTAGGATACTTTTGTGATGAAAAAGTGAATTAATAAGTAATTATAAGAATAATTGTTAAAAAAATTATAGATAATAAATAATTTTGCATATTATAATAATAAAATGATGTAATTTTATTTTAATTAAATATTTTTTTGAAAAAAGGGCAATCTAAGAAAGATTTAAATTAGTTGTATAGAGAATGAGATATGTCACATGCTACTCATAAGATATGTAATATGTAGTTATAAGACATGCTGGATTGTCTCGCGAGTTCACTGAGGAATCAAATAGGGCACAAGAGTAATTCGTGAAGTACAAAGCTATCACATGTTGTATTAAAATAGAGAACTGAAGATGGGTATATCTTAAGAAGTTTGATAATGTAAATATTAACAAAGATCACAAACAGTTAGAGAATATTAGAACGAACTAATCTCACTCACAAGGAACATTAACCCAATGACCAGAAATAAGTGAAGTTATAGTGAAAAACTGAATTGAAAATTATCCCATAGAATAATTTTCAATTGTACGGGTGATGGGGTAGTTGTAATGAATTAAAAGGTACAGTGCCATTAGGCACTAAGTGATCCCACGGTGTGTGTGAATATTGCCGATGCGTCGTGTCAACGAACAGAAACGTGACGGAACTAAAGCGTCCCGATTTACACGCACCTTGGGGGGTGCTGGCAACGTCCTACCCAACGTGGACATTAAGCGGATTTATAACCCCCCATAAATAACTGAGACCCGCTTTCTATTTTCGCACGTTTCGGAAACTTCCCGCCGAAAACTGGCGCAGACTAGCAAAAATAAACCTTAGTGACGTTTCCTAGTAAATGAGTGCTTTATGAGAGTAGGGGAAGACGATCCAGCCAATAGAGAAGCCGCCTCAATTTATTGCCGTGTTGGTGTTTTTTTCTTGTCTGTTCTGGGCCAATGTGATGCTGGTCCTTTGGCGCGGATTGCGGTGATTCGCCAAGGGCCCGACCCGACATCGCGTTACGAGAAGTACAGAGTCTTGCTCGGAGGAGAAGGACGGACGACGAGGGATTCTGGTGCAGATCTTCATCTAGTACGGCCGAAGTGATTTTCGCGGAGTACGAGTCGGCACCTGGGGACGCTGCCATCACGCGGTGCGTTCGAGGAAGCGGAAAGACCGCATGTGGCGCTGGTCTTACCTGGTCGCTGACCTGGGCTGTGAACAGTGGTAAAAGCTACGACCCGGACGGAAAAACTCATGCAATCGTTCCACCCAGTAATGACCCTGAGATTTTGTAATGACCCTGAGATTTGCAATGACCCTGAGATTTTGCTCTAACTGTTTGACATTCAATGATATGTAATTGTTAACCTCAGAATAAAAACAAACTTCGTGTTTGACTAATTTCACAATAATAAATTGTACACCCAATTTTCAATTTTCCTATTCATTATAATAATATTTCATGTGATTAGCTGAAGATTAAGTATGATTTTTGATATTCCAAATTGATAATTTTGCTAATGATAAAACAGTATGACCCAAAAGTAAACGTCCGCAAGGTAGACGTTACAAACTCTAACCAAAATTTCTATCTTTCACAAAGGCAGTCTTGAAACCGTACTATACGGGATTTCACTGCTGGTAATAGCTAGTAGAAATTCTTTTCTGTACTTGTTCTCTGGATTAAACTTATTGGTTTTAACAAGTTTATTGAGGTATCACACGGCGAATTCTTCTTTATCCATGAATTGTACTAAACTTAGACTTCTCCAGTGATATAATCTAATTCATAAAAATGTGTGAACAGTTCTGCGTTCTTGTGTGAATCTGCTATACTCATCTTGGTTATGAATAAATGATGTAATCTTGATAATACAAATGCTGGGGTACTTTCTTGAGAAAATCTAATATTTAACAATGACATAAGAGAATCCAAATATAGTATATTTAGTGCACTTCACCAGTATTCTAAGTCATTGTCTGAGAGCAGATTGCTCCTGTTCCCCCCCCCCTTTTATTAGCAAGACGTGGAACAAAAATATCAGTTTCCAATCCCATTGTGATGTCTTGTGCTTCTTTAAGTAATTCGTTTGTGATTAAATTTGCATTCTTACGGTCATTTTTAAGAACATCAACAATCCCTTTAATCTGTTCTCCAACTGCAATTGAATCCATATTGTTTGTTTGTAAGGAGGTATGGAGGTATGGAGGTAGGAAATTCAGAATTTACAAAGGAAGTGTTATACAAATTTTGACGGTGCCTCAAATACCTACCCTAAATTTTGCACAGCTCTCGGACTATATGTTGTTGAGATGTTTGAACTGTTCGAGGTCAGTGCACTGTCAGCCGGCTCAAAAACTTCACAGTTAAAGTTGGCTATCAATCGCTGGCCTGGTTTACAGTTGTATTGTATGCATTCGGGTGTAGAGGTGTATTTTCATCACGAGTAAACGGAAACATACAAAGTTAACTCTCACAGAAACACTGGATGCTTTGAAGTGGTTAGACAATGTTGACAGTGTATCTGAACTGGCAACGGAACTGGGTGTTGGTAAGGCAACCATTTGTGATTGAAAGGAGAACTGAGTGAAGCTTGAATAGTCAATCTTGTTTCATGAATTCCTGCAGAGGAAGAACCTTTGGGATGTGAAACATTTCATGATTAATAAACAAACATACTCGTCATAATCATAGCAAAAACAATCATATGTTACAAAGACAAATAAAGAGAATAAAAATAAACAATAAGTTTTACAACTGATTTTTATAAAAGATCTTATTGAATACAATTAATTATTTTGTTCAAATTCTTGAATGGAGTAGAAGGAGTTGCCAATAGGATAATTTCTCAGTTTTTCTTTAAATATATCTTTATTATCTGCAAAACTGGTTTGTACTGTTGGGAAGTTTATTAAATGGATGTATCCCAGAGAAAATAACTCCTCTTTGTATTAATGACAGAGATGTTTGTGTCAAATAAAACACTATTAACTTTGTCGGATAAGCTTCTAGGAATGTCATTGATGTACAACAAAAGTGGCCAGTGGGAGGGATACAGGGACAAACCTTGTGGAATTCCATGTTTTACTTTCTCCCAGTATGATGAAGCATCTTTACTTATTTTAGGGTCTAAAATGGAAACTTTTTACATTTGACTTTCCATGTATGATTTAAACCATTTACCTGTGGTTTCATAAATACCATAGTATTCCATTTTCTTCTAAAGTTATTCTTGATTTACACAGTCATATGTTTTTGCAAGATCACAAAATATTCCTACGGGGCTCATTTTATTATTCAGTTCCTCAAATGTATTATTTAAGAATGTGTATATAGCCATTTCTATAGATGATCCTTTTGGAACCCAAATTGTGAATTAGTGAGGATATTATATTGTCTGACATGTTTTATTTTCTATGATACATGACTTATTCAAAAATCTCTGAGAATCCAGAAAGTAATGAAATGGGACGATAGTTATCTACACACGTTGCTTCTCCTTTTTTAAACAACTGCATATTTTAGTCTATTTGGAAACACACCTTGAATTAATGATTCATTACAAATGTGGGCACGTACTTGATTCATACAATGTGAACATCTAGTCAGTAATTTCTTTGAATGTTGTCATAGCTGGAAGAATTTTTGGTTTTAATTGTTTCATGAGTTTATTTATTTCTGCGACTATTGCTGGTGGCAATTGCATCTCCACAAATCTATTTGGAAAAGCAATATGAAGAAGCCTTAGGGCACTATGTGGGGATTGCTTTTCTATAACTGAAGTAAAATGTTTCTTAAATATTTCACAAACTTCTCCTACTTCACTATGCAGAGATCCATTTTGTTCTATTTTTATGTCTTTAGAGTGGTTTATAGATTTTTCTGTTTCAATTTTTAGTATATTCCATATATTGTTCATCTTATTGCCAGAATTCTCTATTTTCTCTGATATATACCTGTTCTTTACCTTTTTTACTACATTTTTTATTATTTTAGAATAAAGTTTATACTGAGCTTTCAGTGTATAGTTATCTGATTCTCTTACTTTTAAGTACAGGTCCCTTTTTTTGTTTTCAAGATATTGTAATACCCTTTGTTATCCATCCCCTACCCAGATCATTGTTTGGTGTATTGACAACTTTCCTTGTTTTGAAACTGCTTTTGAAAAGTGTTAGAAATATATTGAGAAAGGAATCAAATTTTGCATTAACACCCTGTGCATTGTACACTTCTGACCATTGTTCATTATTTAAGGAATCTATTAAATGTTTTATACGTATTGTGTTCATTAATATTTCTTCTATATACCCAGCTTTTCTTTATCTGTTTAATAGTGTTTTTGAACCCATAACAGCGGGGCATCATGATCTGAGATACCAATTATAACTGGACGTTCGTTGTAATTACTATACTGGGTAACAGGGGCGGATCCAGGGGGGGGGGCTAGGGGGCTCAAGCCCCCCCCAAACGTATCTAGGTCCACCCCTGACATTGTAGTTTTGAGACTTTTTTTTTTTTTTTTTTTTTTTTTTTTAGCTCAACGAATTTGAGGCCCGAGGAGGCTATAAATACTACCTTTTTACGACTCAACCCCCCCCCCCCCAAAACAAAAATCCACTGAACGCAAGCCCTCTGAACCAAAATTTACTCAAACCAAGCCCCCCCCAAACCAAAGTCCGCTCAAGCCCCCCCCAAAACAAAATCCTGGATCCGCCCCTGCTGGGTAATATCCACAAAAAATTATCAATTGCAGTGCTGCTATTATTTTGTATTCTAGCAGGGAAATTTACAATAGCCATTAAGTTAAAAGACAACATCAAAGCTTCCATACCTTTCCTCTCATTGCTGTGATTGAGAAAGTAAACATTCATATCTCCACATAAAATTATTTGCTTGTTATTTGTGAAACATAGTTGTAAAGACTCTAACTGAGATAACAACAGACCAAATTTTCCTGAGGGGGCCTGTAAATTGCTATTACTGTGAGCTCTTCCTTACCAAAGTCTTGTTTAGTATCACAGCATTCAAAGTGTTGTTCTATACGGTACTTACTTACACCTACACTGTAGCATTGAATATTATTTTTAACAAAAATAGTAACTCCTCCTTTCTTCCATTTTACATCTACAGAAATGAGAGTTTAGTTGATAATTTGGGATGTACAGTTGAGATCAGGGGGCCCCCAACGTGCGTAAGCAAAAATTAATAAAAATTTCCCTTTTTTTATTTCACAAATGACAGAAGTTAAAAAAAAACGCAATTTCTATTTTTCCCGCGTAAAGCGTGCGTTCAGAAGTTGGCAACAACCTACATCGGTTATCGCGGACTGCGGGATTTCCCTGTTTATGTCATTTACTTCAAAGGGCGAATCCCACAATAATCGATGAGCATAGGAAATAGGGATGGCGATTCTTTACCATAAAGATCGATTCTTGAATCGATTCGAATCGAAATTGGATAAATCGATTCACAAAAAAATCGAGGTCTAAAATATCGATTCTCCGAAAATCGATCTTTTTAGATTTGGTTTTCGTGTTCGTATATTCAATATAATTCCAATCATGGAAAACAAAAATGACACCATAATAATCGATCTTTTATCATTTTTTAAATAATTAAAGTTTTTTTACAACTAAGTATCAGGTATATAATAAAACGTTTATTTCACAAATTTGTTGGTTACATAAAACAGTTTTGAAATTATATAGTTTACACATCCCAGTACTTAATGTCCAAGCTTTTCAGGAACAATAGTCTGTCCAGTCTACTACCTGTAGGATCCAAGCGGTTCCGCTCATCACTTGCGATGTTGCCGGCAATAAAAAAAAAGACGCTCGCAAGGTACTGATGATCCCACTATACAGATATACTTCTTGGATGTTGAGTAAACATGATGATAAATTGATTTTTTTTGTTCTTGCCAGTAAATTATAGGATCATACTTCAGGTGCATAACTGCTTGCGATAAATAGTGTTTCAATTCTTCGTTTAAGCCCTGATTTTCATGTGCAAGCGTATTACATATAGAAATTGCTATTTCACATTCGATTTCCACAGGTGAAATATCGATTCACTAGATCGATTCAGTTCTATAAATCGATTTAAAAAAATCGATTTTTTGGGACCAAAAGATCGATTCTTCGATTAATCGATCTGAGATCGCCATCCCTAATAGGAAACGACGATAAACCACGGACGGAGAGCAGGGTTTATTGACGCGTTTTATTTAATTGTGCATTACATTGTAATACAATACTAACAATTGTTCTTCTGGATTAGTAGTATTAGTAGCGATTTGTAAAAAACAATGAGGGAAAAGAAAAGAGATTATCCCAGCGGAGCTACGAAAGAAAAAGTAAACAGAAAAGGGAGGAGGTAATAAAAAAAGTGCCCAAAATTTCTTCATTTTTTCCGACACCAGTTCCTGTGAGTGATTTAGATTGTAAAGGTAAGTACTACCAAACCCATTTATCTTATCTATCTACCTGAAGCGAAGGGTGAAGTTTGATTTTAGGGTTCCGTACCTCAAAACGAAAAAAACCGAACTCTTACTTATCTGTAGTATCAATTTGTTGTCTGTTTGTCTATCAGTCCGTATCGTAAATTGCGTGTTCAGACGTACGCGAGCTCGCGTTCTGTTTGTTTGTATGGCCACACACCACGTTTGGATCGTACGCGGGTGTAACACATGGGCTGCGCGCAGGTGATTTTGTACTAGCACGCGCACAACCCGCGTAGAGCCTGCGTACGTCTGAACACTCTCTAACCGTAACCTTACGAATAACAATTTATTTAACACATATTTTTGAAATTTATCAAAACATTCGCTTTTATTTTTTAACAATTATATTTTCAGATTATTCTGAAGCACATTCTTCATCAGAATTCCATCCGGAAATAGAGAATCCCAAATCGACGATTCTGAGATATCTGAAGATTGTAATATAGTTTCATCAGATAGAGGAAATTTTGGTGACAGTCCAACTGAATGCGAACGAAAAATAATTTTAAAATTGCGTCCATTTAAACCACAAGGACCGTTTCCAAAAGATTCAGAAAGTAGCCGACCTTTTTCTGTCTACTATTATTCATATATCAATAAGGCAGGCATAAAAATTCCAAGACCATGGTTGAGTTATTCTAATGTTTTAAACAAACCGTATTTCCACTTCTGTTGGTTATTAGCAGATCGTCAAAGCAAATCGTACTCATCTGAACGGGTTAACGGTGTTTCCATTAGAAGCAGTTTTACGCAAACTATACTTGACCATGAAAAGTCACAGCAGCATATTAATGCATCCCTATCTTATAATAATTGGTTACAAGGAAATACCATCGCTACTCTATTGCAAAGTGAAATCAATAGTAAAATTACATTCTGGAGAGATGTATTGCTAGCTGTTTGAGCGCCCACGTGCAATACCGATTATGCCGCCCCCTATCTAACTACAGCCAGTGGTGGACCATTGTTGCCACACCGAGTGTTTCCGTCCACCTGAAGCAGCTGTTGAGCTAAAAAGAAAAAAAAAAAAGGTCGCCCGCTCCATAATAGGCTGCAAAATTTTGTCGCGGCGACAATGGAATGACAACTATCCCGGGGCGGCGACTGTCGATCACTCGATTTGCCGCCCCCCTCGACCTGCCGCCCGCGTGCGAGGCACGCTTTGCACGCCCGCTTACGGCGGCCCTGCGTATGTTATAATTACTTTAGCATCTTGTAATCTACCTATAAGAGGCCATGATTCTGATTCTGGAAATTTATGGCAATTTTACGTTTGCTATCTAATTATGATGCAACTTTAAAAGAACTTCTTCTAATACCAAAAGGCAAATAAATTATTTAAGCCCTACGATTCAAAATGAAATTATTAATTTGCTTGGTACCGCAGTTAGGAGCAATATTATCTCAGGAATTAAAAAAGCTCCATTTCAGACAATAATTCTAGATACAACACAAGACTTGTCAAAAATTGACGAACTTTCTGTAGTTTGTAGATACATCTCGATTACAGAAAATGATGATAATGTGCCTAAAGAATTAAAAATCTGTGAGTCCTTTTTGGGGTTTACAGCAGTATCCGATTGCAGAGCTGAAGGACTTAAAACTGAAATTTTAAATACGATTAAACAATATGGAATTGATTTGACTAAATGTAGAGAACAGGGTTAGGAAGGAGCAAATGTTATGTCGGGTGTTTATGGAGGGTTACAAACCCTAATAAAAGAGCATGCTCCGAATGCTTATTATGGTCATTGTGCTGCACACGCATTAAATTTAGTTTTAAACAATGCTGCGTAGCATGTTCGTGAAATGTCGACTTTTTTCGATAATTTAGAAAAAATATATACTTTTTTGGCAATAGAATACAACGCTGGGCAATATTAAGTGACGATTCATCTGAAAAATATTTAATTACCCTTAAAAAGGTATGTCCTACCAGATGGTCTTCAAGGAATGGCGGTTTATTAGCGGTAAAGAAAAATTATTTATTAATCATGAAAAACTTTGCACCAAACCAAATTTAATTTTGAAAAAAGAAAGATGAACGTGAAGAATGTAAAAATATAATTAACATTTTAGAGACTTATGATTTCTTAGTGCTTGTTACATTTTTTTTCACTATTTGAAGTCATTAATCCTGTTTCTAAAGCTCTACAGCATGAAAATCAGGACTTACAGAAAACTAGTATTTTATTAAGCAATCTTTTGAATAGACTGTGCGAATTAAGAAATCGAAATTCATTCAATAGTTTGCTAAATGGGTCCAAAGATTTAGCAAAAGAGTGGAGGGTAACAACATTTTTTTAAAAACAAAAGGCGAAAGATAACGAAGCGTTTTTTTATGAGTTTTCACAAGATGAGAGAATTTCAGACCCGGAATCCTATTTCAAATTCAATGTATACTATTGCTGTTTAGATATATTAATTTCTTAAACTAAACAAAGATTTCAGAGCCTTTGCGACCTGAGTAGTATGTTCGAAATATTACAACCGGAGAAACTCCTGTCTTCTTCAAACGAAGAGATATTAAACACATCCGGAAAACTGTCGACTAAATACAGTAAAAACATCTCAATTAATCTTTATGACCAATTAAAGGCTCTAAAAACATGCTTAAAATCTGAAATTCAAAAAATTCATTCAATTAAAGAACTCATTGAATTATTGCTGATAAAATTCAATAGTCTTGCATCTAGTTTTCCCGAGGTAGTAACAGCATGATTTTTATTCTTGACTCTTCCAGTTACAACCGCAACTGCTGAAAGAAGTTTTTCAAAATTAAAACTGATAAAAAATTACCTAAGACAGGAACGCCTGTCAGACCTGTCACTATTGTCCATAGAGGCACAAACTTTAGAAAAACTAAAGTCATCATCAGCTATAAATGATTTAATAAATCAGTTTGCTGAAAAAAGGCAAGGAGAGTGTATATTTAACAAGTGAACCCGACAGACGCTGTTCTGTCGATACGACTGCCTCCCTTTCCCTCCCCTACCTCACAAAAAAAACATGGAAATCAGGCAACCCATTCCCTAACAGCAATCATGAACTAAGAAAGCACGTTGAGGTGATAAGGTTCAAGTTTGTTTGAACCTTTTGGCAATAAATGAAAGACGTACTATGATCTATTTGACACTGAAAGAAAAAATGGATATTAATGTAATCCGCCGCACATAAATAATTACGGTTGCTATGGCAACGATCAAGATGGCGTACAAAGCCCTTTAGTACTTAATGTATGAATAAAATATTAAGGTCATAACTTATTTTTTAATGAAGTTTTTCAATTTTTTAATGGTTATTCTGTTATACGGAGCACAGACGACTCCAAAAAATCCCAAAAATCGCTCCAACCGTTCTCGATTTATAAATGGAGTAACTAACACATATTTCTTTTACATATATAGATTTGAATTGTTTGTAAAAATTTTTGAAAAAGTGACAGATAGATAATTATGATGAATAAATATTTCTTTTAATTTTATGATTTTTTTTTTCTTTTGTGAGAAATCTTTACCCTTCCTAAGGGCACCCAAACAATTTTTTATATGGGGCCCCGCCAAGCCACGCTATGCTTCTGGTTGAGATATTCCTGTGTCAGACAAATGATGTTCAGATATTCACAATACATCTAAATTTAAATTTCTGGAATTTTGAATCTCTTCTAGGCATAAAGTAATGTCATCGGTTGTAATAAATATTCACCTTATATTTTGATAGAGAATAGTAGTCTGAACAGTTTGAGTCAATTAATTTAAATTGTTTGCTTTATTAGCACATACTGGTATGTCAGTTGGAATTTATAATTTCAATAAGTTTTGATCAGTAGAGATACAATTATTTTATATACCCTAGAAAAGGCCACTTATAACAGGAATACCTCTTTCACTCACTTGTCATCCCCTGATCTCATCAGCAATAAAAACCGAAAGCTTCCTTTTACCTCTGAAATTCAGATTGAGTCCATGACAAGTATAACTGTCCCTACCATATAATACTAGACAGACATTAGATTTACATGTACCACAAACAAATACTACCCTATGTCAGAAAGGACCACTTCATACAGGAATCAGATTGTTTAATAACCTACCACATAATATCAAATCTGTAAAAGAAAATATAAAATTCACTTCAGGACTGAAGGAGTACATGCTCGGTCACTGCTTCTACAGTATTAATGAGTATTTTCAAACCAAATGATAGACTTAAGTAGTGAAAAATCATGTGTTATTTGTAATTATAAATTTTGTGACTTTATCAAACTTGTACATCTATCTTACGAATAATCACAGCATTGATAAAATGCCCATGTGTGTGTGTATGTGTGTGTGTGTGTGTGTGTATGAGAGAGAGAGAGAATGTACCTGTCTGTCTGCGTACAGACTATTTTTGACTTATCCCATATCATTTGTAACTTGTACTATGTATGATGCTAAGGGACCAATAAATACAAATACAAATACCAATGCAGGCCACATCTATCTAACCAATGTGTGAATTTGCTGGCTGCCAGAGAACCCTTTCCAATGATGCATTGTTATGCATAATGTTATGCCACCATCATAATGCTCAAGCAAACCCACAAATCCCACATTCGTTTGATGTGTGTTCCTGGAAATGTGAGAAATGTCTTCCTCAATGGAACAATTGAGGTCCTTATCAAGACTATTTCCTGGCCCCCACGATACAATACTCTTTTGAGAAATCTTTCCTTAAGTCTTCCACATTTGGTACAATACTTCCAAGATCTGTATTTGGCTTGAAACTACTGCAGACTTCATAATCTGGCCCCAAGTCAGACTGAACCATTTCACTGATTCCCCTCCCATGACTGCTTCCAAGTAACAGTACCTTCCTACATCTAAACCCTCTGTGCAACATCTTCGGGAAATATACTTGAAATTCGGCAGACTTTGAAACATTCCCAGTATGATAAAGTGAGAGAAGCTCTTTTCGTTTGGTTTATACAGAAAAGAGGAAGGGGAACTCCTTTGAGTGGCCCAATGGTTGAGGAAAAGGCTGTTTACCTAAACGAGTTAATGAATGGAGATGAATCTTTTAGTGCGAGTACAGGTTGGTTGGACAGATTTAGAAAACGTCATGGGATTCGTCAGCTAACAATTACTGGAGAGAAGCTTTCTTCTGACCATGATGCAGCGAAGGAATACTTGATAAGAGAAGGAAATTATTCTCCCCAACAAATTTATAATGCTGACGAGACAGGCCTTAATTTTAGGGCATTGCCAACAAAAAGCCTGGCATCAAAAGCAGAAGTCCAAGCTCCTTGCTTCAAAATGAGAAAAGATCGTGTGACTTCATTAGCGTGCAGCAACGCTGCTGGTAATCACAAGCTGCCTTTAATGATGATAGGCAAATCTGTTAGCCCAAAGCTTTTAAAAACTGCAACATGAAGTCCCTGCCCCTATATAATCGCAACCAGAAAAAAGCATGGATGGATGGTAAGCTGTTCAAAGAATGGTTTCAAGACCAGTTTGTTACCTCTGGCCGACGGTTTTCTAAGTATAATCATTTGCCTCCCCATGCTATCCTTTTGATTGATAACTCGCCGTCTCACCCCATCACTGAGGAATTATGTGATGGAGAAATTGTGGTGAAGTTTTTGCCACCGAATGTTACACCACTTCTACAGCCGATGGACCAGGGCGTACTTCAAACATTAAAACTGATTTACAGAAAACAATTTTTTAGGATGCTGATCCAAGATAATAACATTCCTTTAGTTGAGAAAATAAAAAATAACGATTGTGAAGGATGTTTATCGGGCCGCTGAGGCATGACAGAATATTTCAGAAAACACTCTGAGAAAATCTTGGAGAAAACTATGGATATCTCCTGAATTTCAGGATATCCCAGTTGAAATTGAAGAGGAGAATCTCCTACAAATGGCACAGACAATCTCTGGATGTGAAGGAGCCTGTGAAGCAGACGTAGATGAATGGATCGTAGCGGATGATGCAAGTTTGGAGAACCTTGCTGACGTTGATTTAGTGGCTGCTGTGAGTCAAAACCAGGTAGAAGTGGATTGTTGTGACGAAAGTGACAATGAGGCGGAATGTGACAAAGGAGAGGTGGTGTCACACAGTGACGTGGCAGAAGCCCTTGATTTTGCGCTACGCTATTTGGAGCAACAGGCCACTGCTACACCTGCTGATTTAATGTTTATGAGACGATGGGGCAACTTTGCGTCACATAACAGATTGTCTTCAATACGCCAAAAAAACAATGAGTTTTTGTCTTCTAAAAAGGGCACTTGTAAGCATTGTAACTATTATCGTAAGTTTGACAGTTTTTCTTTCATTGTTATGCACTATTTTAACTTAATGTTTTGTTGCTAATTTTTCTAATACGTGCGTACTGTAATGTGTAATTTAAAATTGTGTGTATGTACAGTTGTTAACCGCGCAATTAAATACAGTATCAACTGTATTTTCATGAAATGTATTTTAATTCATTTACCATTTTCATATTTAGACTAATTTTTTACCGTGTTCGGATTAACCGAACATTCGGATTAGTGGGACTCTGCTGTAATTATCAAAAGCTTATGACAGGATTTTGAAGAACGATAATATGCATTTAAAAAACTGGGAATACTCATTTCGATTCGTGTCCATTGTCATCCATGGAAAACAAAAAGAGGATAAACTGAAAAAAAAATTCTGTTTCACTTATATTTCAAGCTTTTTTATATAGGGCCTATATATATATATATTTTAGAAGCTAATTGTGTTTTATGGCTAATGAACCATTTATTCCTTTTTTTTAAAAAAAAAAAAAAAAAAAAAAAAAAGGCTGCCCACAATAGTATATTATCTCCAAGTTATTTTCAGTTTTATTTTGGTAAACACACATGATCTGACTTGGGGACAGTATGATGTTTTTCTGCATACTCTATTTCTTTTCTGGCTAGACATACAGTTTAAAATGAATGTTCCATGATTCGGATTCTTCGTTTAACTACAAGTCAAGGTACAACAGAAAAGGACACATGAGATGGCTCTATCTTCAAGATGTAAGACACAATTTTCCTTGTAGTTTTATTCTGGTAATTGTAAGTTGATGCCTAAGTGAACATTCATTGAGAAAAATGAGTTATTTTTTCAGAAAATTTTCCTGACGTGAAATATAAACTAGTGTGTAGGTAAATATTTGTATAAATGCTTTTTTAATGCAAAAAATAGCAGATTAGTTAAAGATAAAGTACAAAAGGGAAAATTGCCTAGGTTGAGATCGAACCTGTGACCCTAAGCGCAGGAACACAACGCCTGAACATGCCATGGAGGGAGTAATAGAGTGGAGGCGAAATACCGTTAAATATATGAAGCCTCCTGTAAACATTGCGCTGTTTGACCTGTGTTTGCTACGAAGAATATTATATTTTCTGATATTTCAAAGTTTTTTATGACGCCTGCTTGAGTTGCATACAGTTGCACAAACAGATCAGATAGGAAACAAACTGGAATAACGTTTCATAAGTAAATTCATATTGTAATTAGTATTCTTAAAGTGTTTGATAGGTAACTGCAAGAATAGGACCTATCGCTATAAATTTATTCATTGCTCTCAATAGGATGATGTCATTATCAAATATTTGTCGATATAGTGTAGACAATCATCATATGTTACTACTCTGCACATTAATGGTTAGCTGTATTATAACAAGTGTTGAAAGTCTAATTTAAACGGGTCAAGTTTATATCTGGATACAGTGAATATGTCAGTAGCGACTCGGCCTTAAAGGCTCTGAGGCGGAGCCGCCCCAAGAGATATATTAAAATATGTTTTTAAATAGAGTAATACAGAATTTAAAATAACAGGAAGTATTTACAGAATTTTAGACACACGTTAAAAGCAGTGACAGTCAATATTTTTAGGACTGTTAATATAAATGAATGTTTCTCAAATGGGTAGTATTTTTGAGGCTCCATCTTCGGAATCTCATAAGACTGTACGTCGCAGAGGATTGTGGGCGTGGCTTTTACGGAGTATTGCTCTTATGGTCTCATTTTAGGCTCTCAGAGCGTAGCCTAAGGGTGCGGTACCAACCCAACCATTATTTTCTTGATACGTTAGTTACAGCGTAGGGAAGTCTGCAGTGTGGTTGAACTTCTACTCTAGAATCCCTGTGTCTGTATCAACAGTTTATGCCTTCATCCTTGACTAAGCGACGTTAAATATTAATGTTTTGACAATGTAAAAACATTAATATTCTCGGGCTTTGGCTACATTGTCAACATTAGTACAACTACACTAAGTTTGCAAAAGTTCCGCCAGAGTGCACCAAGATACAGTAGCATAACTTTCACCACCTAGCGAGAATTTTTTGAACGATTAATGCAATAGGCGCACAAACGTGTCATTGTCTAAGTTGCTAAATAATTTGCACGAGGAAGTGTTATTTTGAAGTTTGTTTTTGTGTGTTGTGCTGTGGAGTCTGAACTCTTGTGAGTTATATTTTCGTTTTTGAGAATAGTTGCAGCTTTCTAGCTGAAAGTGCAATTATGAATCAGTTTGCAATTTACTGGGAAAAAATTTGGAACACGAGGTTAGGGTAAAAGCGAAGAATCTTGGTGCGCCGAGACCTGATCTTAACATCAGTCAAGAATAAAAACATTGCAAATCCAGAAAAGGGTATGTTCGCAATTTTAGCAGAGCAATGTATGATGCTGCTGAGTGGTTGTGTGGTTGTGAAGTGAAGAATGCATTTTTCTGTTTCTCATGTCTTGTTACGAATTGTAATGACAACGCATGGACAGAAAATGGAATTACAGACTTGAAGAATTTTCACGCGAAAGCGAAAAAAACATAATTCCAGTGAAAAACATTTGAATGGAATCATTGAGTTTTCTTTGTTAGGGAAAGTTGACATTATGTGCCAGCTAGATAGTGCCTACCGCCTTAGCACAAAGACATACAATGAAAATGTATAAAAAAATCGATACATACTGAGTTAACTGGTTGACTGCATAAAATTTTGTGGCAAATTCGAGCTTGCTTTGAGGGGACATAACGAAACGGATAATTCCAAGAATCCAGGGATTTTTCGAGGAATAGTTGATCTAATGTCAGAACTGGACAGCATCTTGAAGCAGCACATTGAGAAATCAGAAAATCGTGTTTTCATGGGCCTGTCCAAAACAATTCAGAATGAATTGCTGGAATCGATTTATGAGGTATGTCTCAATCTTATCAGGAGTGAACTGTCAAAGACAAATTACCTAGCAATCGAAGTTGATGAAACCACTGACTGTTCAAATTTGTCACAACTGGTTCTGATAATTCGATATGAGTTACTCGGTAAAATATATGAAAGATTTATTTCCTTCATACAACCAAAGAGTCGCTGTGCAGCTGGTGTAAGTGATGTCATTCTCGGCGAACTACAGAAAATGAAAGTAAATGAGACACCCGAAAAATTAACAGCTCAGTGTTACGACGGTGCTCCTGTCATGAGCGGCAACAAGGGTGGGGTTCAAGTTAAAATCAAAGAGGTGTATAAGAATGCTCACTTTATTCACTACTATGCACATCAGTTAAATTTAATTGTCGAACGTTGTATAACAGGCAATAAACAAGTGCGGATCTTTTTTAACAACTTGGAAGGAATTTCTACTTTTTTTCTCAGTCTCCTAAACGCACAGCGTTTCTTGACGAGATAATGAAGAAACGTATTCCTACCTGTCCTCTGTCCATCAGATGGAATTTCAAATCGCGGTGCGTAACCACTGTATATAAACACAGAAATGAAATTCTTGAGTGTATGGAAAAAATTATTGACGAAGATGGTAATGATTACAGGACAATAAACAGAGCTTTGGGACTGAAGGGTTTCCTGCAAGACGATGACTTCCTCTTTTTGTTACAGTTTTTTAACAAAGTCATGCCTCATTGTGACATTCTATTCAATGAACTCCAGCAAAGGAATATTGATGCAGTGAAGACAATGGAATATGTGTCTCACTTTGCAGCAGCTGTTCAACGTATTAGGGCCTCACTTGAACTTGACAACCACTGGGAGCAGGAAGAACCAGCTGCAAAACGTGGACGTTTCACGGAATCACGGAAGGTGTGTGCACTAGACGTCTGTGATCGTATCATAACGCAGGTCAGTGACAGATTCCGATTTAGTGAACACTTGTCAGTTGCACGATTGTTTGAACCGTCATTGTTTTCTAAACACCACATTGTTTTCACAGAACAAGAACTAAAAACAGCTGTTAATTTGTTTAAATTAAAATCTCCAGAGTTACGTTGTGAACTAAATGTGTTGTACAGCCGAAAAGATTTCATGAAAGCAACAGGTGCTTTGACCTTATTGAACTTTCTTTATGAAAACAACTTGGCACAAGCGTTCCCTGAGATCGTTAAACTTCTGCAGATAATAGTAACATTCCCAATGACGACTGGAGAGGCAGAACGATGCTTCTCTACACCTAAACGAGTGAAAACATTCGTGCGAAATACTATGAACGAGGACAGACATTGTGCGCTTGCGATGTGTTCTCTTGAAAAAGAACTTCTGAGTCGACCAAATTTCAATGAAATGGTCATAGACCATTTCGCAGCGCAGAAGGGGAGACGAGCTGATTTCATTTATAAGCAAATTAATTAAGGTAAGCAAAACGTGCATTATTAGATGAAAAGGAGAAAATTCATTTATGTCATTCATCATTTTCATTTACGCCATCAGGCTCAAAGCATCTCGGGCCGCTACAAGAATTCGTCTCCGTTTGGGTCTGCCTTCCTCTTTATGCCGCTGGTTGCTTGTCTTCAGCCCTACCTGAAAAACGTCCTCACCAAGTCCATGGCTCCATCTCTCCCGTCACCTCCCCAATTCTTCGTGGTGTTAATTTCTTTTATGTAACTATGTAATTTACCAAATGAAGTCACATAAAAGTTCGATATTTCTCTCATGAATTTGTCATTGACAAATGTACCTGAAATTTCATAAAACACACATTTAAAAATACTAATTTGTATAGATTTTTTCTTGCAGCTAGCATGTGTTTTCTTTTGTTTCTGTTTTCCTTTTTGTTTGTTTATTATTTTAAGTAGTTGATGACGTAAAACAAAAGGAAGGAGGCCTACGGTGAAAGCAGCTGCCAAAAATACTATTTTTAGACGGAATTATAGGGGGCAAAAAAAAATCGGTAGGACTCTTCCCATCGAGACTTTGACCGCAGGGGTAAAAGATTCGCAGCCTTCCACAGCATCAAAACCACGAGCCGCCACTGGAATATGGTATTCTGCATGCGTTAGTCAGGGTTCAGTTTCAGTTTACACTATTATTATTATTGTATGGCAAGTTGTTTATACTGAAAGTGTACGATGAAATAATTTGTGATAATTTGTGCTGTGCAAACTACGAAACGTGATGAAGCAAACGTTGTTGTTACCTGAAATGTAGTTCGCGATGCATTTCATTTATTTAGGTGTGTTTACATAGTTTCATTTTTAGTGATAATATTAACGGAAATGTGGGTAGGTTGAAATGAAGCCTGTACCAGAAGGGACAAACAATTTATTTATTGTACAAAAATCCCACTGGATTCTAGCTGCGTCAAAGTGAAGTTGACTGGCGACGTTTCGAGAGCCGGCACTGCTCCCATGGTCAAGCCCCGCTTAACTTAATGAAAAGTACATTTGTTGTTGTTGTTGTTGTTGTTCTTGTGTTCTTGGCATCAACACCTTTGGCGTCTTGGCTAGGATTTCATTTGTTCCTTGTTGTTTTCTCTATTTTTCACCTTAAGGGGAAAATTTCGGCCTCCTAGGAGGTCTTTGTAAAAACCACTTTATTGTGTAGGTATTTTCAATTTGGTGGGTGAATAATTGATAGTGGCACTTTGTATCTGTGCCACCATCTGGGGACTGTCTTCAGTTTGGCGTATTGGATCGCGTCTTTGGTGGAAGGATGTGGTTAGTCTTTTTACCATTTCGTCTATTGTTTCTATTTGTGCTAATTCGCGCATTTCCGTAGTTCTTGTCCTTCCGCCAGCATATAGGATTCGGCGGAAGCACCTGTTTTGTAATATTAGTAATTGTGATAGGCTAGTTTCACACGCTGTCTCACAAATTTAGCAGCCATATATTATCACTGGTAATATTGATGATTTGTATAAATGGAGTATTGTTTGTAGGTTCATTAACTGATCAGTATAGGAAATAGGTTTTTGATCATTCCTAGGACGTTTAGTTGTTTTCTACTCTATGTTGTCGAAATGTGAGCGTTCTATCTATCGTGAGTCCCAGGTACTTGTGTTGGTTCTTCCATGCTACCTGTTTCCCGAATTTAGTAAAGTTACAGTTTAGTTCAGGTCTTTTATGTGTAAAATATATTGCTGACGATTATTCGGAGTTAATCGTTATTTTATTTTGTTTACTCCATAGCTCTATTTTTTTCAGTTGATTTTGCATTCTGGTGATGTTCTCCATATATTTTGTTCACGTGGTATAAATCACCGTTGTCGTATTTTATTTATTACCTCTCGTCGTATTTTCTATGATTGCACTCCTTTTTGATGTTTTATATTCTTCCTTTTGTATCATAGCTAGGATACACGATCGGTTTTAATTCGTGATTGAGTAAACTTTCAGCTTACTGCTTATTGGACTCTTCTTTCATACTTCAAATAAATAGTAAACTTATATGACTTAATTCCCTTTTATTATCATGATATAAAATCCTTAATTATCCGAATATTTAAAAATTCTTTTTAGCAGCAACTTAAAGTTCAAAGCGAACACACCAACGGTTTTTATCAAGCTTGTCCGATCTTATATCTATCTTCTCTTTTTTTATACCAATTTCTCAGAGTAATTATTTTCTTTAGGTAGCCTGTTATACCACACCGTGTCATCAGCGAATTGGGTGACTTGAACATTTTTTTACGGTCGGAATATCGTTCACGTATATATTAAAAAAGTGTGGGTGCTAATACAAATCCCTGTGGGTGTCCTGTTCTCGTCTGATGTATTAAAGATCGAACACCTTGCATTTCTATGTAGAAAGTCCTTTTTTTCTAAAAAGCTATTTATCAAGTGAATGATTGCTCTGTCAACTGTAGTTTGGATAATTAGTTTATATGTGAGATTTTGATGCCACGCCTTGTCAATGGCCTTTTGCACATCAATAAAAGCTCCTGCTGTGGCTCTGCCAAGATTGAACCCTTTGCTTATATTCTCAACCAGGTGTAGAAGCTGTACTGTTGCTGACAAGCGAGGTTGGAAACCATACTGTTCTTTGCGAATGGTATTCTGTTCAGCCAGTTTCTTCTGTATTCTTGTTAATACAACTCTTTCCAGCACTTTTGTTGTGGAGTTGAACAGGCTAATTGATATATTATTTGCCGGCAAGGACGAGTTTTTTCCCAGCTTTTCGGATAGGTATTATTTTTGCTCTTTTCCAGTCTGCAGGAAAGTGTGTTTTTCTCAAGCAACTGTTCACTATTCTTGTTAATAATACTATTCCCTTCCTAAGCAAGTGTTTCAGTTGGCAGTTTGGTATTTTGTCTGGTTCTGGGGCCTTTCTGTTTCTGAGTTTCCTGATAATATTCCTTATTTCGGTCGGGGTAGCCAAGTTACTGTATTCTTTAAGGAATATGGAAACAGATTATTTGATTTTCTTCTTCTTTCTCTTCTTAGTCAGTAAGTTTTATTATGGGTATTGCATATTGTTCTTCGAAATAGTCAGCCAGGATCTCTGCTTTTGTTAGTGGTTCGAAGATTTGCCCACCGTCGGTCGGTAGTCATTGGTCTTGCCTGTGTCTTAGGATTTTTTAATGCTCTTATTAGACCCCAAGGGTTTCGGTGTTGGAATGTGAGATTAACCATTTTTTCTTCCCAATGTTCAGTGTTTAGTTCTTTTAGCCTTTTCCGAAGTTTTCTTCTATAATAGTTTGTCACTCTTCTGTCTTGCGGGTCTCTGTATATTTGCCATTTTTTGCGGTGGAAGTTCATTATGTATTTTAGTCTTGCGAGCTCAACTAGAAGGTCTGTATAGTTGGATGGCGGGATTACTATTGTTATGGACGCTTTATGGATAGCTTTGGTCAGGTTATTTATAGCGCCATCGATTTCCTCTTGGCTTTCCATTCTAAAAGTGGTTTTGATTGAATTATGTAATTCTTTTGTGAATATATCCCAGTCTACCTGTTTTGTTATTTTTGGGGGTGGTGCTGTGATCATCCAGTTATTTATCTTGACTATCACCGGGTTATGATCTGACAACAACTCGTTTACAGTGATTGGTTGTAGTATACGTGGAATATTCTTTGTTATCACAATATCTATGACATCTGGTTGATGTTTAGGATTTGCCGGTATATGGGTTCGTATCTCCGGACCAAATACTTTTGAGTTTAGTTCTCCTGCCACTTGAAGTAGTTGATTGCCAAGTGGCTTTTGCAATTCTTGAATTCCATAATGGATGTTTGGCGTTTAGATCACCATCCACCAATATTTTCGGACCAAACGTCCTAATTTTCTCTGTATCTTCACATAGTAGATCTTTATTTGGCCTCAGATATGCTGCCACTATTATTATTATACTGTCTCTAGTTTGGGTTTTGATTCCTGTAACTCCAATATATTCGAAATTGTTAAATTATATTAGGGCTTGGTTGATTGTTGATTTTACTAGCACCGCTGTTCCTCCACCTCTCTCTCCTAACCTGGCGTTTCTATAGGTGGTCATGTTTCCTAATTTGACGCTCTGATGCGGTTTTAAGTGCGTTTCTGTTATTAGTATTATATCCAGATATTGTTGTAGTTGAAATAAAGCTAGTTCATGTTTTTTTTCTGCATTATCTCATTCGCATTCCATATTGCTATGCATATGTCTCGTTTTGTAATCTAGGTTCTATTTGCCATTATTGAAATAATGCTAATACGCCTTCCAGTAGTGCTCCCATTTTCTCCCAGATATCACGTCCCGCAACCATTTTTGTCAGCGTAGTTTTTATTATGTCCAATTTTTTGCCTATATTTTCAACTGAAAACACGTTGCTGAAATCAATTGTCTGGTTTTTTCCTTCGATTGGTTTCCTAGGTTTCTGTAGTTTCGCGTTGTCTATTTCGTTTTTACTGCGTTGACATAATTCATTTTTTATTGTTGGTATTTTACCGGTGTTGTTTTTTCTTGTCCTGGATAAATTGGGGGGACGTTTTTGGTTTGATTCCAGTTTCCTTGGCTAGTTTGCTCCTGTTCAGTGTTTCCTTTTGCTTTTCTTCTGGCCATATTCCTATTTATTTTTTCAGGTTTCTGATATATTGGACATCCTCGCCAATGTGCAGGGTGATCTTCGATGCAGTTGGTGCATTTGGCTTTTGTTTTACTTGCTATCGGGCAGTCCTTGGAGTCAAGTAGCCCTGAACATTTCTGCTCGGAAGGGTACAGTAGTTCGCAGTATGTCCAATCCTCTGACATCGTCTGCACGGTGATGGTCCTTCTTTATCCTTGTATCTCTCTACATGAATCCTTGTGTAATTGATTTCTCGCTCGTAATATATTTCTTGTGCTTTTTTGGTAGGCATAAAAGTAGTACAGCATATTGCTAGAGGTATAAATTCATTTGAAGTTTTATCTCTTGTCTTAATTTGGTGGATATTTTCTACTGGATATCCCCTCTTAGTTAACGTTTCAAAAATCTCTCTCATTTCCACATTTGGTGGTATGCCCTTTATTACCACTTTTAATGGTGCTTTATCCGATGTTTGGTGTGCGTAGAATCCAATCTTTTTCTGATGTAGGTAGTTTTTCACTTTGAAGTAATCCTCCATATTGTCCATGTGGCACTTAACGCTGTCTCCTCTATATATTACTTTTACATGATCTGTAATTTGTTTCTTGATTTTTTCATTCAGTTTAAAAAGGTTTCCCGTTTGACAGCTCACTAACGGTGGAATATGTACTTTTTGTTGCTCCATCACCCCTTGTGTTTCTGTGCTGTCGTAGTTTATGTTCTGTTCATCGTCTTTTCCGCTCTCTTCCTCTGCCAGTGCTGATAAACGGTTGGATAGTTTTATTTGATTTCGCGAGTCTTTCCTTGCTATTTTGATTTGTTTTTCAGCTGCCCGTCGTGTTCTGTCAATGATAGTTTCAAAGGTTTGATGATCTTGTTCACTCGCACCTGGTACAAATGGTTCTCCATCATGTATGAATACTTCTCTCGTCATAGCCTCTTCTTGTAATCTAGAGATGTCAACGTTTGTTGCGTATTAAATGTCATAATCGTCATGTCCTTCAATCAGTTCTTCGCCGCACATCCGACCTACTTCACTGACCGATTCCTCCATCGTCTCTGAAGTAGACAGTGTCAATTTGTCGCTATTAGACATTCTAGTGGAATCTCTTGTTATCACCGTAAGGTGTTCGCGAGATCCACTAACAGCCAAGTCACTCGTCTCCAATGTAGTCCGTAAGAGATGCCGGGTCGTCAACGTTCAAAACTTGCTGCCACCAGTCCGCAACACAATCCAAATCCGAAGTCCAGTAACACGCGCCGCGTCGTCGAATAGCACACTTTCCTGTTAATGTAGTCGTACCGCTCTCGATGATACAGTTCTCGAAGAACTTATGCTCCATGAAAGCTGCAGTACAGTAGTCTCTTATATACCGCTACCAGACGGTAGAGGAGGGGGATTCGCGTGGAGGGGCGGTCTAGCTGGGCAAGGCATACTTGGGGACGTCATGTTTTGATCGCTATTATGTCCTAATATGGTCCGGTCCCATGTGCCTTAAGTAATCTAATAACCGGCCTTCATGCTTGGCTTAAGATGAGTACCTGATCCCGATTTATAACATTATTAGTAAGTTATGCGAGGCTTGGTAATGGGAGCAGTGCCGGCTTTCGAAACGTCGCCAGTCGACTTCACTTTGACGCGGCTAGAATGCCTAGATATTTTTCTACAGTGTTGCCCCCGCGAAAATGTACATTATTTAATACGTACCTCTATGGGGAGGATATGTCATGCAGTGTTAAATATCTGGAGAAGCTTCGCCACAAGAAGTCCAAACTAATGAGTTCGCTGGCCTTCCTGTTAAGTTGTAGAAACACCGAAACAGTGCCACAGTTTTCCGTTGTAAATCACCCGGCAAACACTGCTGCCATCAAGAAGATTTTACGCCGGGGAGAGGATTCGCCAAATTCGTCGTGACCTCGACAAAAATGCTAGGGAACTTATGGCACGCCATTTGCTATTAGTAGCATCTCTCTCCCCGATGTATTGGGGATGGGTCGACAACTTTACCACAGGACAGCAAAATTTACATTGAGGACGGCCACGCGCAAGCAGGCAGTGCTACAAATTCAACCGCCTGTCACGTGATCAGCACGACGTCCGGCTAACGGAAGATAAACGAACTGTGATATACATGTTGGGGAAAGAAATTGACGAAGGTGCTGTCTCAACCCTGAAGAAAGGTTTGAACTTCGCAGCAGCTCCACGATCCCTATCTATCATGAACAACATCAGCGGAGTGGAACAAGCAGTGCGTAATATTCCAACGGACGCAGCGGAAGAAGTACGCAGGGAGACGACGCGCATCCTGATGAGGGCCAGACCACCTGACTGCACGAGCTGGCTTACATGTTTTACATGAAGACACCGAAATTGTGACTTTACCAGATGACTAGGGAAATTCGACTGTAATCTAGACCAACGCTGACTACGACCAGATGATTTGTGAAGTGTTAAATGATGAAGCATATCGTTTGGTTCCGCGCGTTCCCACGTCACGGACAGCCAGGAAAACGAACATTCTAATAAAAGACGCTGGATTAGTGGAAGAAACGGCGAAGAATTCAATAGTCCGAGGCCCAAGACCACCATGATTGTACGGCCAACCGAAAATACATAAAGAGCATGTTCCGATGTGGCCGATAGTCAGTGCCATAGGTTCACCGACTTCTAAATTGACCAAACATCTCAAGCGTCTCTTAAGTCCATTTGTTGGTCACCACATCAAGAATTCTGCTGCTTTTGTGGATGTGTAACGCAATGAGATTAAAGCGTGACGATATTATGGTCAGTTTGGTCGTCACATCTTTGTTTACGCGGGTGCCGTTAAGGAAATCGGTTGAACTTTTTTTTATCGAAAACCTGTTGAGTTATTTAGACACACGCTCACGTCCACTTACCTCGCGTACCAGGGTAAATACTACGAGAAAACGGATGGCGTGGCCATGGGGTCCCCGTTATCTCTAGGAATAGTTAATTTCTATATGGAACATTTTGAACATGTAGCTCTTGATACGGCTCCTTTAAAGCCTAAATGTTTTTACAGATTAGTTGACGATACATTCGTGGTGTGGCCTCATGGGATGCCAGCCCTAAATGAATTTGTGTATCATCTTAACGGGGTTCATCCCAACATCAAATTCACGGTGGAATTCGAAAAGGATGGAACATTTCCTTTTCTAGATGTGTTAGTGCGTTGGAAGCCGAACGGAAGATTAGCGCACACTCGCACAGTGTGTATAGAAAAACTACGCACACTGATCGTTACCATAATGCCCTTAGTTTCCACCATCCTTCTCAGAAGCGCGGAGGGTTGAATACTCTTGTCCATAGGGCAAAAGCAGTGTCTGACAATGAACATCTACAGGAAGAGCTGCGACACTTAGAACGCGTGTTCAGTGGCAATGGTTATGGTTCCAAGCAAATTCGACACACAATCACTTGAAGAAAAAATAAAATCAAAACAGATGACAGGGATCGAGAAAAACGCGTACCTTCTTACCTTTCTGCGGAGCAGTGACATCAAAAATAGCTAGGCTACTCAACAAGCAGGACATCCGTTCTATCTTTCGGCCTCCACCCAAGATAGGGCAGTTATTACGAACCCCGAAGGATGGCATCAATCTCCGGGCACCTGGAGTCTACAAAATTCCATGTGATTGTGGCCGTTCTTATATAGGACAGGTTTTACGGACGATCGATGAAAGACGCAAAGAATATATCAGATATTTCAAACTGGGACAGAAAGAAAAAACGGCTATAGTCGAACACGCCATTGATAACGGCTATGAGCCATGTTTTAACAAAACGACATGCCTTTTCCATGCAAATAACTTTTGGGATAGTGTCGTGAAAGAGGCGATTGAAATTACGCTTGATAATAATGTTATAAGTCGGGATCAGGGACTCAGCTTAAGCCAAGCGTGGAGGCCGGTTATTAGATTATTGCAAGGCACACGGGATAAGACCATATTAGGGCATAATAGCGATCAAAACATGACGACACCATGTAGGCCCTGTCGAGCTAGACCACTCCTCCACGCGAATCCCCTTCCTCTACCGTCTGGTAGCGGTATATAAGAGACTACCTTGCGGAAGTTTTCATTGAGCATTAAGCGAGGCTTGACAATGGGAGCAGTGCCGGCTCTCGAAACGTCGCCAGTCGACTTCACTTTGACGCGGCTAGAATCCAGTGGGATTTCTCTACAGTGTTGCCGCCGCGAAAATGTACATTGTTATCTAATTTATTTATTATGTTGTTAGTAATTTAATGAGTGACGCAACGTGTATCGCATATCGCGATGTTAACTACTCCCATTTAAGCTTCTGACTTTTGGATATAGCAGAACTCAAGAACTAAGCGAATATCAAAACATAATATTCTTTACTTCTATTACTATTACTCCGCGATTCACTAAAAGTGTTTGGCGAAGGGTGCATTGCACCTATCAGGAAAGGTAATGGTTTGGAAGGGATATACGGGATATGGCAGGTGGCGCCCATGGGCTATTGTGAGGAACCATCCCAGCATTCGCCTGGAGCGATCTAGGGAAACCATGGAAAACCCAGATCAGGATGGCCGGAGTGCTTTATCGGAAGCTACTCCTGTCCGATTTTGTGTTACTCGCCCGGTAAATCCATTCTATTCCATTCCCTAATCGCTCATGGAAAAAATGAGTAGAGAAATGAATCAGTTCTGGCCCTGATTTCTCTTATCTTATTTTCGCGGTCATTCCGAGATATGAATGTTGCTGGTAGCAATATTTGTTTGCTGTCATTCCGAAATACGTCAGTCGAGAATTTTTCAATTAGCTTCCGTCGAGAGCAACGCCTTCGGTGCTCCAGGTCTTCCCAACCTAACTCCTTCAACATGGCACTTACGCTTTCCCTCCAACTATATATACCTGTCACGAATCGGGCGGCTCTTCTTTGGACCATCTCTAATGCCTCCATTAATCCCTTTTGATGGGGACCCCATACAGAGCAACAATATTCCAAGTGAGGCCTCACTAGTGACTTGTACGTAATCGATTTAACTTCCGGAGTGCATTGTTTTAAATTACGACCTAGAAATCGAAGCATACGATTTGCTTTCCCAATTACATTCTCGATATGCTCATTCCACGACAAATTATTACGAATTGTTACCCCTAGGTATTTAGCGGAATCTACCGTTCTAAGGACAGTGCCATTAATTGTATATTCAAAGCTAAATGGTTTCACCTTTTTACTTACACGTATGACTTGGCACTTTTTAACGTTTAACTCCAACTGCCAATCTTTACACCACGCAATTATTTTCATAATATCGTCTTGTAACAAAGCGCAGTCGTCCTGGGTTGTGATTTCACGATAAATAATAGCATCATCGGCAAATAATCTTTTCATTCCCCTTATTATATCGCACAAATCATTAATGTATATGAGAAACAACAGAGGCCCTACCACGCTTCCTTGGGGAACCGCGGACCTCACTTCGGCAAGTGATGAACGCTCACCGTCGAGAACTACACACTGTGTTCTGTCCTTCAAAAAGTCTGCAACCCAATCACATATTTGTCTAGATATACCGTAACCGCGAAGTTTCCTAAGTAACCTACTGTGAGGCACAGTGTCGAAAGCTTTTTTGAAGTCTAATAAAACTAAATCAACCTGGGATTGCTCATCTATAATACGGCTCAAGTCATGAATTAAGAGGGCAAGTTGTGTTTCGCAGCATCGGTTTTTTCTGAATCCATGTTGATTTGGTTTTAAAAGCTCATCTTCATCCAAAAACCGCATGAAATTTGAATAGATGATGTGTTCTAAAATCCTGCAAAATATTGAGGTTAACGAGATCGGCCTATAATTTTGAGGATCATTAACATTCCCACTTTTGAACACTGGACTTACGATGGCGGTCTTCCATTTGGCTGGTATTTTTCCTTGATCCAAGGAGGCGGTATATAATTTCATCAAATACGGCGCAATTTCCTTTGCGTACCTAGAGTAGAATCTTGTAGGAATACCGTCTGGTCCTGGAGCCTTATTGGGATTTACATTCATAAGCAGTTTAGTTATTCCCTCGACATCGAGAACGAGATCATTCATAATTTTGTTGGTTCGATTGTTAAATATCGGAATCTCCTCCGAGTTTTCTGTTGTGAAAGCTTTTTTAAATACATTATTCAAAATTTCTGCTTTCTCGACGCTAGTTTCTGATAATTCCCCATTTTCATTAATCAACGACGGCATGACCTTACGAGAGCCTCTTATTAATTTAACATATGACCAGAACTTTTTTGGATTAGTAATTAGATCTTCGGATAAATTTCTGGTTTGGAATTCTTTAAACCCATCACGCATTGCCTTACGCACGTCCGCTCGCAAGTGGACTAATTTAGCGCGATCAGATGAGTCCCCCGATTTCTTTACCGTCGCATGTAAACGCCTTTGCTTCCTGAGCAAACGTTTCACTTCCCTGTTGAACCACGGGAAGTTCTTACTAACCTTAATAAACTTCTTGGGAACAAATTGATTTAAGCCGGTCCATATTATTTCTTTTAAATTAAACCAAAGTTCCTCAACATTTGTATTAAGCGTGTACGTTTCAAAATTTTTCGCCAAATGATCGACCATAAACGCATCATTTGCTTTATCGAAACAATATACGAGTTTGTCTTTATCATGATTCAAATTCAGCCTAGATTTTAATGTTGCCACAATCGCCTTGTGATCACTTATACCGTCTTCTATACAAACTTTATCTACAATATCCGGATTGTTAGTAAGAAAAAGATCCAAAATGGACGAGGAATCTTTGACGCTCCGCGTTGGCTCTTCGACCATCTGTTCAAGAGAATGTGTCGTCGTGTTACATAAGGATCTATAATAAAATTTGACTTTGGCGAAATTTTTCTTCTGATTTTCAACCCAGATCGCCTCACTTTTTAGACTATATCTTGAGAACTAAGCGGGATATCGAAAAACTTTGTTCTTCATTTTTGATTTGTCGAGTTACATAATAATCCATCATCAAATTACGGCGTCGCGGTTTTCTTATGAATCCCTTGAGGTGTTTGTGCCTATTACCCGGTTTCTAGGGGTTTTCAATATGACGAGCTCCCCACCCCACTTCTCTCTAACCGGTTTCACTTCAGTGCGTGGTGAAGGTCCCTTGCATCGCCTCCACTCTCTTGCTTCCTCCATGGAACATGCATGGCTATCTAGACGCAACCGTTTAATTGCGTTGCAATTCGGCGATAAGAAGGTTTTAAATTACAAATTGTAAACTTTGATTTCTCACAAACGAAGTAGAGAGGGATATCCGAAATGTTGTACTATTTATACGTTCGTACTGTAGAACTCTCCATGCGAAATACAAATAATTTATAAAATGTTGAGGTAAGAAGAGAGTATATTTTCTAGCTCCGGATCCTGAACATGTAGAATCTTTATTTGCGTGTTTTAAGCTATACCATAATCTTTCGAACTATGAAAACCTCATCAAAATCTGTTATGTAGTTTTTGTGTGATGCCATTACAAAAAAAACCTATTAACGGCCCACTATAGAAATACATATATAATGAGAGACAAAATTCGGAGCATATGTTAAATCAAATTCGAAATTTCAAACAGTAAAAATATGATCTAAATCTCTCAAACAAATAACAGTATCTATCTCCAAAATAATAGTGACAAATACGTGAATTACTAATGTGTATTCTTCAGTTTCACATTCCTCGATTTCGTGAAAGCAAATTTACACTTGGCAGATGTAAAGGAAAATCGCTGTCCCCTGAAGTCGCAAATGTTTTATGAATGCCAAAAACAAGTAATTGCACTAAAAAAATTAATTTGTGTTATATTGTTATGAGCTATTTTGGATGGTTTGCGGAATAACTAGGGTTTGCGGAATTACTAGTTGCGACTCTTATTAAGTAACATTAATGCATATCTGTTTAGGTTATTTCTTGCTACCAGGTCTGGTCACGTGGAGACTTAATACACACCAATAGAACACACTATAAAAATACCATGCAGTTTTTTCCGTCATACCATTACAAATACAGAAGCGGCGTAAGGGCGTTTTCACACACACCCGCAAAAACGACGCATCTTTCTTCCACCAAAGGCAAAAACCTACTGCACTCTGTGCGAAAAGGTTGGCGTCGGCTCCGGCTCCGGTTTTGCCGGTGTGTGTGAAAGCGCCCTAAGGCGTGGACGACCGCCTACAGCCTCGTGGTCCGAGGATCCTCGTGCACCATAGAGGAGCGTTTATAAGCTACGTGCCTTCACTTGGGGGGGGGGGGGGGGAATTTGCTGGAAGGCTGCACTGCGTTACGTGGGGGGAGGGGGGTTTTCCGAGTCAGGCCACGTAGCTTTCCACTCATATCATTTTTCACAGTTAAAATAAGTTACAGAACACACAACAGTATGTGAATATCTATTCCCTTCGTTTAATTATCTCTGTATGTAATTTACAATAGTCTAACAGGAGAAAACAGTATAAAATGTCTTCTGGAATCAAAAGGAAAAAAAGCTACGTGGGTTGGGGGGGGGGGGGAGGGGAGGTAGAGGCGAAAGCCACTTTGGGCTATGTGGGGGGAGGGGGGAGGAGTGTGGTTCACAGGAAGCCAAAATGGAGCTACGTGGTTTATGGAGGCTCCCTAGGCAGTTTACTAATTTTTATTTCTAAAGAAAACTAAATAATGGTGAAGCTCAACATCGTCGCTGGTTGGTTTATTCAAAATAATTTTTTCTGTTATCCATGCAGACTATCTGGCAATTCACTAACTCAAATGGTACATGGAAGGTGCTGTGAGTGGAAACACTTTATTAGTGGGTGATAGTGGTCCATCAAGGATATTATCGCATTTCGACAAAAGACATACGTGTCCGAATGTTTCACTTTGCTTCCACAACTACTACTACTGGTGTTTGTGTGTAATAGCAACTTTGTGTCTCCCATCGAGCGTTATGGTGGTTAGACGTCGGTAACTATGGGAATGTTGGAGATATGGTTGATAATGGTCGAAGTATGGCATTTTCCTTTTTTCTACTAAACAAGTGTGTGTCCCTATATTTCAACTTGTAGCCAGAACTACCAAGTGCATACCACGGGCGTTTACGTGTGGTACTAACTTATAGTTTTTCACCGTACATTGTGGTAATTGCATGTCGGTAGCTGTGGGGATGTGGTAGGTATGGTGGTTGAAAGCGGTGGACCTGATATAAAAATAGACAGGTGTGTGCTTATATTTTACTCCACAGCAAAAATTACCGAGCGCACTAGTCTACTGGTGATTGTGTGTGGTATTAACTTCAAGTCTACCAACGTGCACCATGGTAGTATTATGTTCATGGGAGATATGATGGTTGAAAATGGTCGACGGAAAGAATTTCATATTTCAACCAAAGACATATGTGTGTCTATATTTCACTTTGAAGGCATAAATACCCTGCGCAGATCACTGTGGTATTAGCCTCGAGTCTTCCATCGTTCACTATGGTAGTTACATGTGGGTAGCTGTGAATCAAAATTCCTTACAAACACGAACAAAGTCGTTGGAACCAGCTTGTACAACAATACAATACATTCATTTTCAATTGATCCCAATATTAGAGACTGGCACTCTGGGATGTGGAAAATTGTCAGTTTGCAGATAAACAAATACATACCAAAATAATACACTACACCAGAAGATTTACAGTCATAGCATACATGGTACATTAAACAATTGCATAACAAAATAATACATACACCAGAAGATGTACAGTCATAGCATACATGGTACATTAAACAATTGCATAACAAAATAATACATACACCAGAAGATGTACAGTCATAGCATACATGGTACATTATTTATGTCAACTACATTAAAAACTTTACTCTAAAATACTAAGAAATGTAATAAGAAATGCCAGCAACAAGTATATATCAGAGAAAATAGAGAATTCAGTTTATAATATTAAAACTGTATGGAATATAATAAAAACTGAAACAGGAAAATCTGTAAATCGCTCAAAAGACATAAAAATAGAACAAAATGGATCTGTGCATTGTGAAGTAGGCGAAGTTTGTGAAATATTTAACAAACATTTTACTTCAGTTATAGAAAAGCAATCCCCACATAGTGCCCTAACACTTCTTCAGACTGCTTTCCAAAATAGATCCATGGAGATGCAATTGCCACCAGTAACAGTCTCAGAAATAAATAAACTCATAAAACAATTAAAACCTATAAATTCTTCCAGCTATGACAATATTTCAAATAAATTACTGAAAATATGATCAGATTCTATCAATCATATACATGCCGACATTTTTAATGAATCCTTAATGCAAGGCGTGTTTCCAAATAGACTAAAATATGCAGTTGTTAAACCATTGTTTAAAAAGGAGAAGCAACATGTATAAGGCTTGGGACTATTACTTCGAGATCATATCGAAGAGTCATCACTATCATCCATATCAAAGAGATCATTCTCACTGTCGTTTCTAGTAAGAATCTCCATGATTTCTTCGTTTGTACAAACATGGCGGCGATCCATTTACTCAGTGAAAAGTAAAATGAAAATAGCAACACTTTTTTTTATTATTTTTATTTTGTTACAACTTTTTACAGCCTAACATCTAGTACCTAAATTAGGCCATATTTACAATAACAATACAATTAAATTTTTATATAGATTTCCGCTACCTAGAAAAATCAAGTGAGTTGTTGTTTACAGTTAGAGTACTGTTGTAAGTATAGGCGTTTTATTACAAAAATTTAAGTGCTTGAATACATGTAGGTTAAATTTTAATAAAAGAAAAAATTATATTAGTAACATAACCCCTTAATTAACCCACCACCACTATTTCATTACAAATTGTACTACGCTACTGCTGTATAAAAGTCAGGGTTCTTTTTAGGATAAATCTTCATCGGGATCCACCTGCAAACACTCACAGGTCGCACTTTGGAAAGCAATTAACCTGCTGGGGTGGAAATACAGCAACCTGACCAGGCCGCTAAGTGGCTCGCGAGTTAATATGTGCAGAGCACACAGGGACCCAAGCGTCAGGACGTCTTAATACGTCCAGAGCACAGACGGGCGGCAAGGGGGCGCGTGTATACACGTCCAGAGCACATGACGGAACGAGAAAGGGCGTGAGCAATGGCGTCTAGAGCACCTGGGCGCAGTGGAAACCCAGCGCGTTAACGCGTCTACAGCAGTCAAAGAGTTAATATCTTTTGGGATCTTATTGAATATATGTATCCCTGAATATCGGACCCCTTTCTAACCAATGACAATGACTTGCAATCCTTGTGAAATAATTTTTACTTCTAGTGCCATAAGTTTGTATTTTACTAATTGTTTCAAACAAAATATAATTTGTGGCCACAAAGAAAATTGCCACCAATGTTAAGATCTCTAACTTCTTGAACAGCTCACTATAAGAAGTTCTATTGCTAAACCCTCACCAAATTCTTATTACTAGCTTTTGGGCTCAGAAACACTTTATCTCTATGGTTGGAATTGCCCAAAAATATTATTCTATATGATATTAATGAGTGAAAATAAGCAAAATTAACTAGCTGCCTCATACGGAGATCACCTATTGCTGAAATTGTACGAATTGCAAATGTGGCTGTACACAGTCGTTTTAGTGAGTCAGAAACATGTTCCTTCCAATTTAAATTAAGATCAATATGTAAACTTAGAAACTTCACATACTCTACCTCTGGAATGGACTGACCTGCAAATTTTATGTGTATATCTGGCGTTAATCTGTGCGATTTAATGAATTGCTCATATTGAGTTTTATCAAAGTTTAAAAGAAAAAACCATTTATTAATAGGCTCAAAAACATAATTTGAAATATATTCTGTAGATAAATCTAAAGTATATTTAATTCCTGAGTTTGTGTCATCTGCAAATTGGACAAATTTTGAGTTTTTAGATGAAACACAAGGTAGATCATTTATATACATCAAAAACAATAGTGGCCCCAATATAGAACCCTGAGGTGTTCTACATATTATTAATTCCCACTCAGAAAAGAGTAGACCTAAAGGCAGCCTTAAAATTCTCCATCACTCATTCTGTTTTCTTTTCAGAAGGTAAGAACTAAGCCATTTATTAACAATGCCATGTATACCACAATATTTTAATTTCTGTATCAGAATTTTATGATCTACCCAATTTATTGCCTTAGTTAAGTCACAAAAAATTCCCACTGGAATTTATTTATCATTTATTCCTTCTAAAATATTGTCAGTGAATACAAATATAGTTTGTTCTGCTGAATACCCTTTTGAGAACTAAATTGTGATTTAATTAGACCATTATAATTTTTTAGGTGTTCATAAATTCTACCGCACATTGCTTCTTCAAAAACTTTGGAGAAGGCTGTTAGTAATGAAACTGGTCGGTAATTTGATACAGCTGACTTATATCCCTTTTTATAGATTGGTTTAACTACAGCATACTTAACCCTTTCTGGAAAAATAACCTCAACAGATAACTTAGTATATTAGTTAATTCTGTGGAGAACACTTTAATTAATCTGCTGGAAATCCCATCATAACCACTTGAGTATTTGCTCTCAAGGCATCTGATAGTTTTTCTTCTTTCTTCTGGAGTAGCTAAGTTTACAGAGACAGTGTAAAATTTTTCTTGGAAGCCTGTTTTGACAAAATCCATACTGTGTGTCACTGGGCTATTGGCAGTCAATTTGCAGCAACGGATAAAAAATGTTTATTAAATACATTAGCAATTGAAAAATTAGATTCTACTTAATTTTCCTTGATAAAAATGTCATTACTTGTTTGATTATTTTTTCCTATTTCCTTTTTTTCAATGTCCCATATTGTCTTAATATTTTAATGCTATCGGGTGCAATTAAGCTTAATGAGTAATTTCCAAGAAAGCAGCTAGCTCTATTTTAAACCAGAATTAACCAAAATAATTCTACTGGCTGTACTTTGAACAGTAACCTAACTTTCTTTAGACATACGATAAAATGCAAAAAAAAAAAAAAAATAGTATCCGAAAGTTGGAATTACTTAAAGCAACAAATAATCTGCGGTAGAAATTGTTTGCAGATACGGATGAATCCAGAATCTTCTCCGCTTTTTTTCCGTATTGTACCGAAGATAATAAACCAGTATGAGAGTTTCATTTCTGGAATCTTCATCAATCTGGAATAAGAAGGAAATTACCGCTCCAATATAACAGTATTAAGGGTTCAATGTAGTGGCCTTCGTTTTGCTGCTGAATGACAAAAGCAAGCAAGCAGAACTGAAGTAGAAATCAGTCTAACACGACGAAGCAAAACAGAGTTAAAGGTCGCAGTGGTTGCTGAGCTGAGCAGATCTGTATCGATGCTATGAAAAAAAGTGAGTACGCAAGATTAGCAAATACGCCGAAAAGCACGGGAAACAGTGACGCCACCAAGGGCGAGAGTTCAGTGAAAAAGCAAAAGCCGCGAGTTTGGTTAGTGGAAGTATTAAAATTAATTCCTGAAACCTTTTATAACGAAAAAGGGATGATTGATGCATTTCTGGATGACTGCGATACTGTGTTCAGCATTGTTGCGAAGGAAGAACAGGAGTACTATTAAAATTCGTTAAGTAACGGATCGGAGGTACAGCGAAACAGCGGATTCTTACACGGAAACGGGTGAAAAATTGGAAAGATATAAGACCCATATTAGTGGAGAATTTTCGTCCTAAACGCACAGTAGGCCATCACGCAATCAGTATGTTTACGAGTCGTCAACGAACTGGAGAGACGGTCGCAGATTGGGTGAGTAGATTGGATGGAATTGTGCGTGAATTACTAGAAGCGACGAAAATGGATTTAAAAGGGAGTGAATTAGATGGAGTCTTGAAATTAATTCGTAACGTGAGCCGCGCTGTATTCACAAACGGGTTAATCGACGAGAAGATTGTAGCAGTTCTGAGAGAACGAGGAACGGATCCAACGTTAATGGAAACCATTGAGACTGTATTGTTTGAAGAAACTGTAATTTTGTGGAGCAGGGAGAAGCAACAGTATCAGGGATCGGAGCGCAAGTCGCATACGGAGTTGCATCGAGAGAAGAGAGGATGTTGGAATCCAAGGAATGAAAGGAGACCGAAGGTTTACAACTTTACGGTGGAAGAAATCACAACGAAAGACAGTTCATGGCACCTTCAAGCGTACGAGAAGTGAGACCCACAGTGAACGTGCGGGGCCAATGGTGCAATGACTTCTGAGCTGAGGCAGGGTATTGCGGACCTGACGCAAGTGGAAGCCAGACTATGGCGCGAGTTTGTAAACACGTGGAAAACAGACATGTGGACAGGGAGCGCGATGAAGCGGTGCTGGAATTCCGACGATGGAGAAATGGGCCAGGAAAATTAGGAGCTGTGAATGAACAAGAATTTAAATGCTACTGCAGGCGAGATGCAAATCTAGGGAAGCCTAGGGCCTGTGAACGATATATATTGTCTAGTCACACTGGAGAGTGTCGGATCTACAGGCCGATGAAGTGCAAAAAATGTAAGCAATGGGGACATGACGCTCAAGATTGCAATGCGTGTTCGGCTAGTGCAAGCGCGTGGAGTGCAGAAGAATGGTAGAACTTCGGAAAACTAAAGGCGAGTGGAACTCTGCAGTTGAGTCCCGTTCGGAGACGGAGTTTGGAAGACGATGGCTGCTACAATATTCAAAATCAAATGACTACATTGAGTTGAACTGTGAAGGTAAAATTAGGGTACATTTGGACACGGGGAATTCGACGTCTCGTATCAGATCGTAGTGCATAAGAGGTAACCTTAAGAAAAACATGATGAAGGGAATACGCATTCAAGGAATCACGGGAAATCCTATATTCACAGAAGGAGCAATAATGGTCACTCTAAGTGAAGGACAGGAGCTGCAAATGTGTCCGTAAGATGCAAGTGGTCCCAGCAGGAGTGGACACACTGTACGATGTGATACTACGTCGTGATTGGTTGAGGAAGTACAAGGCCATCATAGACAATAGAAAATCGGTGGTGAGAATCCAGGGATATACCCTTAAGATACAGAGCGAAGGCGAAGAGTTCGCCAAGCAACGACAGAGACGAGAATTACAGGAAGAAACAGTGGCGTACGATAAGACGCTATGTGTTCGTGTCGGCGCATGACGAGAAAATAATTGAACTCGCAATTGAACGAGTTTGGGAAGACACAGAGGCGCTTGTATCAAAGCAAGAATTAGCAGCCAATTTATTAGTTCCAGAGGCACTAGTACGTGTGTGAGGAGGAAAGTGTATTCTGACATTGTTAAATGTTGCTGAAAAGGATATCGTACTGACGAATCCTAAGGTTAACGCCGAGAAATACGAGAGGTCGCAGGAAACGGCCAAAGGGTGAGCTGCCGCAACGAGGCAAAAGATGCAACCGCAAGAGCGAAATATTGCAAGTGAAGAAGGTTCATGCTTAGAACGTTCGGCGAAGCAGACTGCAAGATTGCTGTGTGCAGTGCAATTGGAAGGTTTCCATTTGGAGAAAGTTGCACTACTGTCCACGTTCAAAATAGAGCAGGACAAACCTCGGAAATCAGAAACAGCAAGGAAGATAAAAGAGGAAGAAGGATTCTTGAAGCTACGGGAGAAGCAAAAGGAGCATGACTTAGGTGCAATATATTAACACGGCTTTCCTCTGAAGGTAGATATGTTGTCGCAACAAGCAGCGGAACAGGAAATTCCAGGGAAGACTGGAGTAGAAATGAGGATGAAGAAATGCCGTGGGAACCCATACCCATGAAGCAACCAATTGATCTGCGGAGCGGCATAGAAAAAACGCCACATGCAGAGATATTAAAAGGTAGAGTTCGCGACGAGAGATATAAGTCGTCAGAAGACAGAAATTTGGGGGCAAGCGCAACGGAAACACCACAGGCAGAACTAGTGTAGTATACAAATTGCGGCACGGAGGTTACGCCGTCATTAACAGATAAGTTGCAAGTGAATGTAGAGGAAGCGTCACTAGAAGAAATAAATGAAAGAAATAGCGATAGGGAAAATTCATCGCTGGAAATAATGGAGCAAATGCATCGTGAGACTAGAGGTCTACAGCAGCCGAGAAAGAGGCATGAATTAACGAGAACTAATCAGAGTTCGCCAGTGTTAACGCAGCAAGCGAAGAATGAAAATGAATACACTCATACAAGCGGAAAATCACAGAGCAACGGGAACAAATGGAATTCGCCGGAGATACGACACAAGTCGAAGGAAGGAATTAAATGCGCGCACTGAAAAGCGACATAATAAATTATCGCGGCGTCAAGTGGAGACGGCCAACGCAGAGTGAAAAAAAGAAAGCAAGGGAAAACGCGAAGGCCAGGCACGAAGATTTAGTACACAAGAATCTAATAACCAGAAGAAGAAGGAATTACATATTAGTACGGGCGGAAAACGCGACATTAGCGCGTAAGATACGAAGAAAATGAAAAAAACGCCGAAGAAGAAAGAGAAGAAGCCGCAAGACGCAGAAGAACAGGAAAGCCTTGTTAAAATCTGGAACAGTTGTGTACAAGAATACACCGCATACGGGGACGAAGAGTTCGCCTAATATGTTAATCTATAAAAGAGGAAGAGCAAGCTATGCAATATTGCCCAAACGCATAATTAATGAAGCAGCGATGTCAAGGAAACTAGTACGCAAGTCAAGGAGTTCACCAGTATTAGCAGGCATTCCTCAAACAACCCAGAAGCAAGACGAGGAGACTGACGAAGAAAACATTGCACATGGATCAAGTAAAAACGATTTTATTAGCAACGTATGGACGCGACATCTCGACTGTAGCCGCAAGGAGAATCCCGGCGGGTGGTCCAACGTTAAGGCGCGGAGCATTGGAACCGCCAGACCGCGACTCACGCACGGCTAGGGGGAAGTAAAAAAAAAAAAAATCTGATGGAATGCGCACAGAGCAAGGTGAGAATACGATTCGGCAAGTAAGCACGACTAATTCCAGGACAACTACAATCTACAATGGGAAGAACTCATGTGTAACCATGAGGACACAGTAACAGAACAAAGTAAGAGGATATATACAGTGATATATACAGTACATTACAAGTAGTGGGTACAACTAAGTTATAAATTAATGCACAAACAATTAGTAAATAGTGTTGGTATTAAGAAGAAATTTGCAACAATCATGAAAGGTAATTTAAGAACTATAAATTGGACAGTCAGTTTAAAGTGAATGCGAAAGACTATACTAAGGGAAGATATATATGACGATGTCTTGTTAAGAAATATGTGTGCGTGACAAAAGCTTTTCCGAATTTTCCAGAAACCTGTGAGGAAGCAGAAATACCTCGCGGACGACGCAAGAAAGCGCAGATACAGCATTGAGACAGAGAGAAAAAAATTACTTAAATGTTGATGTTAGGGTTTTAGTACGTTACAGAGATGCGGGAACCAGCTGCAAGAGAAGAAGTGCAACGAAAAGTTCGTCACGACAGCGAGAGAGCCCGACTGACGCGTAATCAGCACGGTGGAGCGACCTACAAGTGACACAGAGAGGGACGTGGCTCTGACGAGGCGTTGACGTCACTCTGGGCCGCGTAAGACGCTGACCACGGCAGGCCAACCACTGGAGCGACAGCTGAGCGGTACCACGTGCGCGCTGGGCGAATGTCAGTGACGGACCGAGACTACCGAGCAATCGCAGAACGGACGAAGAAGACAATTGAAACAACACGTACAAAATAAATATTATATACACTGTATACACATACATGTAACTTCAATCAATAATTTGTAACTTTAAAAAGACACTATGTATTTGTGGAGAAAAAATAGAAGGGGAGAGTAGAAGGTTAATCTGAGATGATAGGTTAGCTCCTGATTGGAGCAGACGTTTAATTATGATGGAGGCTTGTAGTGGCTAGCTAAGGAATTTTGGGGTATAGTTACTAAAGCCGGGCAAGAGTTGATATGCATATAGCAACAACTGGATTTAGGGCAGTTAGAATAGAGAGTCAAAACAGTTAGAGGCAATGGAATGTGGCTATACAGACAGCAATGACATCAAAGCAGGGCAGGCAGTCAGCAGCATATAGCTGTAGCAGGACGTCACTGGGAGGAAGTTGGGAGGGAAGGAATTGCCAATATTGGCTAGAGTTACTCCCCACTATTTGGGACATGGAGGAGAGAGTCTGACGAAACTGAGGTACACGAGAAGAGAGAGGTCAATTCGGGTCGGACGACTGTCTTGCAGAAGGGACGTCTATTGGGCAGCTATGGAGCTGTGGAGCTATAGAGTGATGTAGCAAGGCGAGCCACAGTCTGCAGGAGACACAACCTACGACTACGATAGCCAATATAACAGGTGGGAGAAAGCCATTTACGTACAAGTAATGTGGAAGGCAACTAATATAATAAAGCAATGGGAGTTACAGTCTATGAACGAGTAAGGGGAGTAAGGAGTGTCATTATTTTACAGAACTGATGTAACAGATAGAGATATTAGCGATGGTTCTGAAGCATTCGGGACATAAAATAAAGACTCAAGCATATATCTATGGAATAGACACTCGCATGCTGTTTGTCGTTTCGTAACACCTAATGGGATATTTGTGCCTCTAGCACTCGCTGAGTATACATTTCGCAACACTTACGAGTACCTACGGTTTGAAATAGCCGGGCTTGTTCGCCGACCGCATTCCAGAATGTTGTGACACCGGTAGGCGAGCGCGGGTGTCGAAACAAGAGCGTACCTGTGCAAACACGCCTAATGCCCGGGATAGTGGAATTTCCAATGTCAGACAAGGATAGAAGAACTAGCTTTCTCTCTTGTGGCGGTGTAGAATGTCTGCGCAGATTGAAGTTTCTGTTGTAAGGTGCTGCCATCTCTCGGTAACCACGCCTTCCGCGCCGTAAGGGGCTGCCATATTCCGGCGTGACGTCACACGACCTTGGCCGCCAATGGTCCTTTTAGAATCGCCCACCATACAAAGAACCTAAAACTGTAACGTCTCACGGTCTTTGGCGTGTCCAAAGAGCTTCTTTTTCCGGATAAACCAATTACCATCTACTATCATTGGTCATAGTATCTTTAACGGCCAGAGTACTTAACACACATTTCATATTATTAAAGAATTGAGCAGCTCCAAGAACTGAATTGCAGGAATAGTTTACTCGGTAACATATTTGGTCTGATGTCCACTTAAAATAACCTAATAACTCACGTAGTACAGCGAACATGAAGAAAGACCATACCTAAAAAAAAACAAATAAACTGCAATGCATAAACATTGGGCAACCAACAACATTAAACCACGTACATGGTAGATCCATTTTGGCCTCCTGTGAACTTTCCCCTCCCTTTCACGTAGTCCGTCCTGGCTTTTACCTCCAACCCTTCCCCCCTCCCCCCCACATAGCAAGTAACCTTTTTCTCTATTGATTCCAGAATATATTTTTTTACTGTTTTCTCTTGTCAGACTATAGTAAATTACATACGAAGGTAGTTAAATAACAGAAATAAATATTCACATCCTGTTGTGTGGTCTGTACCTAATTTTAACTGTTACAAATAATATGAATAAGAAGCTACGTGGCTTGGCTTGACTTGGAAACCCCTCCCCCCCCCCCGTCCCAAGTAGCTCAATGTAGCTTTCCAGCCAAACCCTCCTCGTCCTAGACGGAGCCACGTAGTTTATGAACGCTCTCTTAGTGAAAGTTTCAATTAAACTGAAATATATCCTGAGACGGAATGACAGTTGACATTCGTGGTTACAGCAGAGACTACGACTAATATAATTTTTTTATAGTTTTTTATGTTGCTTTCATTAGCAACATGTTACTGAAGAGCAGATCAACTTTTTTTCAGACTAAAGTTTATCGATTTTTATAACGCTATGAAAAACAAACTTAATGAATGTATTATGGTAATTAATTTGGTAGCAGTAGCTTCGCTATTAAATTGTGGACATATCCATAATTTTTTTTTCCTAATTGTTTCTCTCGTCGGTGTTTTGTGATCGCAGGCTGACACGTGACCCCGTTCTCAACCCAATAGCTATCGAGGTGAGTGAATGCGTGAGCTTACGAAATTATATAGTAGATGAGCTACAGGAAAATTTTTTAGTCCTTCTAGTATTTTATTGTAGAGTATTATTCCTGAATTTAAAATGAAATTTTTGATATGTAGTAGTCCTGCAAAACGTTTTGTGGATGTCTGAATGTCCTCCAGTGAAGTAATAATATACCGTATCATTTTTTACTATTTTTTTTTTTTTTTTTTTTTTTTTTTTTTTTGTTTTTTAGGGAGATACTCTCCTGTGAAAAGAACTATTTCATTGATGTGCTGACATGGAACATTTAGAATTGCGAGTTTTAGAAAATCTGTTCTACACGATTCTAATCATTTTATGAGACATATTTTTCTGACTGCTCTTTTCTGCATCCTAAATATATTTGTTCTTTGTGATGAGTTACCCCATAAAATGATTCCGTATCTGATCAGTGAGTGCAAATGAACAGAGAACGCTTGCATTACTGTACTAATACTGGTTCTATCCCTAATGATACTCAGGCCGTAACAAACTGTAGACAGTCTTTTAGCTAATTTGCTTTTGTGTAATCCCATTTCATGTTCTGTTGTACCCATAATCCCAAGAACTTGGTTTCATTTACATTTTTTAGATTTTTTCATTTATGGCTACTTGAATATTGTTTTTTGCTAGCAGAGTGAAGTAGACAAAAGTTTAAACGCAATTTTTTTTCCTCATTCAAGATTAGATTATTTTCGCCAAACCAGATTTTCAATTCACTCATGTTTTTATTTAGTATTAATTCTAAATTTTTTATATTTGGGGAGGTGAATGAAACATTTTTTGTCATCTGCAAACTGAACTACATCTTTTGAATGTTCATCTACATAAAAACAAAATAGGTCCTAACACTGAACCTTGAGGTACACCATAATTCACAAACCGTTCATCTGAGGTAAATTTCTCCTTGTACATTTTTTCTGGGATGTTGTTTCATAGTCGACAGACACTTTGTTTACAGTTTTCGAGGTACGATTTAATCCAGTGTTTTTGCATTCCGTCTTATCCCCATTTTTTCCAGCTTAGTTAACAGTATACCATGATCTATTACATCAAATGGCTTTGATAGGTCCAGGATTGGCGACCAAGAAGACAATGCTGTTTAGGCACCAGTTCCTGGTTAGAGTTTAGAAATATGTACCTAGCATAAGACTTTCTTTTAACACTGGGAGTTGAAAAAGCAAGCGTTCACCAATGAACGTCAGATTTAAAAAAAAAAAATGAAAGAAAGATAATCTGGCACAAATAAGAGAAATTAATGCCAGAAACAGCTGAATTACATCGTGATTGCCACCACCCTTTCCTATGCTCAGTTTCTCTTGTATTGAATCAACTCGTACAAACATATGCTTTACTGCATCTTGTATTATGGAGACAGTACAACTGTGTACATTCGCCACTGTATAGAAAAGGTACTATTACAAGCACTATGCAGAGAAATTTGAGGGGAAGGGATCGTGTTGAGACAATTAGACATAGTGATGGTAAAGAAGTAACTGAGGATTTAAAAAAGTAATTTGTTTAGTGAGACCATAAGCGACAATGATTACAGAAATGGGTGTCTTGAAGATAGCGAAGGAGATGTTGTAACTTATCCTGAAATATTATTTAATTGAGTCTGGATACTCGCTGCTTACCAGAAGCCTTGAATATTGCGATAGTAGTACTGCCACATAAAGGAGGGGTGATAAATGGAGTGGGAAATTATAGGCCAATGTAAATTAATGAAGAGATTGATATGCAACCACAACAGAAATGTGTGTAAGGAGCGTAAGTGGTTTTCAGGCAAGAGTATTCATGTGAATCTCAGTTGGTAGGTTATACGCAACATATTTCGTATGAAATTGACAGTGATAGTGCATTATTAGATATATGAAAGACTTTTGACAGCGTGAGCCATATAGTGGTGAAAAATAAGGTAAAAACTATTGGAGTGGATGAGAAAGTGATGTGCTGGGTAGAAGAAGTATTAAAAAACAGAAAGTAAAAAAGATAGGGTAGGAAATGCAGTATCAAAAGAAGTGGAAATGGGAGTGCGACAGGGACATTGCTATTCATTACTCTATTAGTCCTAATGAATCATTGTGTAGATGGTTTATTATCAGAAGTTAAGTTGTTCGCATATAATATGATAGGACCAAAACTTTAGCGGATTGTGAACAGCTGCAGGTGGATTTGGAAAGGATAATTAACTGGGTTGGTATAAATTAGATGAAGATAAATGCAAAGAATAGTCAGTTTATAAGATACACAATTTAAAAAAATTAAAGTTTGATTATGATTGCTTGTTAAAGATTTCAAATGTAAATATCTTGGCATAACATTTGATAACAAGCTCAACTGGGCAGGACAGATTTGACAGGTAGTAGGAAAAGGTTTCAGAATCCTTTACATGTTGGAGAGGGTGACGACGGGTGATGTACGAGAGAATCAAAGGAATTGTGTTATTAAACTTTGGTCAGACCATTGTTTGAATATGGTGGTGTAGTATGGGACCAGCATTTTGTGTATCAAATACAGGAGTTGGGCTGCAAGGAAGAGCAGCTAGATTTGTCTCTGGAAATTACCACAGAACAAATTCAGTAACCGATATTATAAAAGGCCTGGAATGTGATTCATTTGAAGATAGGAGGAGGGTAAAGAGAGTGATGGGAGTGCACAAGGCGTATATGGATGATGAAGCGTGGATAGGTATTGGTGTAAGAATTAAGAGTAATGCATGGGAGGGAAATGATGACCTTGACCACAAGTTGAAACACGATTCCAGGTGTGGGAGGATTTTCTTTCGAAGGTAAGGGGGTCAGGGATTGGAATAAGTTACGAAGAGAAACGATGAATAATTTACCAATAACATTGAAAGAAGTTAAAGTTGAAATTTGTAGAGGGTAAAAGTAGGTCGTACAGGAAAGGGTAAAAATGGGTGAGTAGGGAAACTGCTACCGTATCGTGCGCTCCATCAAACTGAAGCGTACACGTTTGTGACAGTGTCTTTGAAAAGGTTAAAGGAATTCTAAGCTATAAAACCAATAATTTTTTTGTTATATTTTCGGAGCAGTCTAGTGGTCCTGTCCCTAGTTTAAATCAAGATTGGGCAGGAATGTTTGAAAGTTATGATTACAGGTATAGCAGGACGTTCAATGATTCGGGATCCACATTAAACCGAGGGGCTCACCTTGGACTAACTACACTAGTAAAACGGAGGTGTACACATGAAAACCAAAACGATGTTGGTCGGAACCAAGTTAAAGTTTGAGGGTTGTTGAGCGCCTTGTTAATAACGGAAAAAGTTTGGTCAATGGTTTATCATTTTTTTTAACAGAAATGAAAGTGAATTTAATACGTTTGGCTGAAACAGTTGATAAAATACAAAATAGTGAAATTTAATTTTACCGCTATGATCTGCAGTTGTTCATAATTTGAATGTACTGAGCATCATGGGTGGACCATGGAGGAAGGAAATATATGGAGACGACGCAAGAGACCTTCACCACGCATTGAAGTGAAGCAAGGCGGAGGAGGAGTGGGGGTGGGGGGGGGCATGGCCGCTTCCATACAGACACGGGGAATATGTACAAAAACCTCAAGGGGACTCTAGGATAAAGGTGATGCCGATATCTGGTGATGGATTATTATGTAACTCGATATGACAAATAAAAAAATGAAGAATAAAATTTTTTTGATATTCTGCTTAGTTTTCGAGATATTCTGTCCCAAATGTGAAATGGTTTTGGTTGATATTCAGAAGAAAAAATTGGTTAAAGTCAAATTTGATGATGGATTCTTATTTAAAAAGACGAGACAAATGAAAAATAAAGAATAAAATTTTTCGATATCTCACCTAGTTCTAGAGATATACTGTATCAAAAGTGAGGTTTCTTGAGTTGAAATGGAGAAGAAAAATTTCGCAAAAGTCAAATTTAATGATCGATTCTTATGCAACACGACGAGACAAATCGAAAATAAAGAATAAAATTTTTCGATATCTTGCTCAGTTTTCGGGATATACTGGGAACATCGCAATGTATGGAAGCGCAACACCGCTGCTGCCGCCTTGCGGGAGAGTTTAGAGCCTGCTTCACCGATTTAACGTCACTTCTCCTCCATATATTTCCTTCCTCCATAGGGTGGACAGCAAGACAGCAACGAAATAAAATAACTATTGAATCTCTGGCTGGAGCAAAGCTTTAACAAGGTTTTGTTCGGATATTGTCTCTGGTTTAGGTATACAGTGCACCATCTGTTTGATATGGCGTCAGCTCAAGGAATGGCTTGTGCGCGTTGGAAAAATTGCTACTCCCGTCTTTAAGTTTTACTGACATTCTCTGTAAACCAGTACAAATGCAGTGTGGTGATCTTAGTTATCGGAAAGTGGACATAATGACCCTGGGTGTCAGTTCCTTAGACGAAAGAAAAAAGAAGCCCGAGAAAGAAACTATACATTCTGGTCATTTTATGGTGTCGAACTTTGAAGCAGAAGCACAAGATGATGAGTTTAATGTGGCAGTGGAATTACCTGAGGAAGAGAACAAGGTTGTTGCTCTTACTAATGTTAGTTCAACCACAGAGACTTTTGTTAGTGCGAATCGTCAGGAAAAAACGCAACAAGTTTCCATCGAGACGTCGCTAGCGAAGTTATTCCAGTGTATGTCTTTGGCTTACAGGTAAGAAGTAAAAATAGTAGAGCAACTTCTAACTTTTTGGTATTAAAGATGAGAGACCACTAAGCAGTGTTTTTGTTTTGTATGGAACAGTGTTGTGTGTTTTAGTTCGGTTGTTGTGTAATCTGTTTATCACTTACTAATCAACGTTAAACCATTTTAATGATGCAGCTCTTATAATAGTTTCAGTAAACTTCATTCGTATCTTTGCAGGTACGCAAGATGTTTCCTTATTGACAGTGAATTTACCATTTTTCGATGGCAATCCCACTTTGTTGAGTAGCCGTCAGTTTGTGTGAAATGATAGGTACCCATCAAATACAAATTATATAAAAGTGTAACATAGGATAATATCTAGATAGCTCATTTATTTCGTTTGAAATATTTGTGACATTGATTCATGTGCCTCTATTGAAAGTTAAGAGGAATGTTGAAAGTCCATTCGTATTTCAGGTGTAAGAATTTATTTGTGGGAGTCATCTGACACAGTCACTTGAATATGATTATAGCTTTCTGTTTCCCTGTAGAACATTGTTAAACAGTCCAAAATTGCATTATGCTGCCCTTTTTTAGTTAGATTTTGTGTTTTACTTCTCTTTTCATAACATTAAATCTAACTTACAGGAACTTTGGCATAAATAATTTACTCTGTTGATAAATAATCATAAGTGTGTTAGTTCCTTAGTACATTCAGTGTGAATCTTCTTTCATTTTGTCTAAACCATTCATTGTCACCCCCTGTATGGAAGTTTGGGTGTACTGGAGATTGTGATTCTGCTACTGCATTCACTAATGCCATCTTAATACAGTGCTACTCAATCATAAGCCATATTATTTTAAAGCAGAAATTAGGTTGCAATACACCCTGGACCAGCATGATACCACTAAATGTATTTAGGAAAGTATTTTTGGCAGTGTCTTGTTACTGCAGTATTATGACGCCAATTACTCGCGGAATTGGGATCTCCAGTAATCCCAAATGTTTGGAGACATTAACCGTTGTCATCTATCTTCCAGTCATCATTTAAATCATTTTCCCTCACAGGTATCATCATGCCCATTCGATGAAATAAACATGTAGCAACAATGGAGTAGAAAGAAATGCCATGAGGCGATACCATACCGACAACTCACCAATGTTTATCCCCTTACACTTTGGTTAATGATGGGTATGGTTTATAGTTAACTTTACTTTCCAAATAAATATGTAGCAAGACAAGAACCACAAATTTCCACAGTTTTTGCGGTGCTATAATCTGACAGTATGAATTATTTCAGCTTTGTCTGAAAAGGGCCAACAAGAACTCTTAATTCTCAGTCCATTGTTATAATAACTGTAAAAGTAGGTGAAGTATCATATCCCAATACAGCAGCAGAAGTAATATCATTGGATATATGTAGCTCGGGTATTATTAGCAGAAGTAAATAAAAAAAAAATCCAAAAATCCTTGTATCATACATACATTGCTCTGGTCTGTGTCACTCTCTCTATATGTGGAACTACTGTCATCTGCACCATGGGAAGAGAGTAATAATTTAGAATAATTTTGACACATGAATATCAACAATTGACCATTATTACTTCTATTAGAATGTTCTGAATCCAAAACAAGGGCAGTTCTATCATTACCGTGGTGCCACAATCTGATAATAGATTCTTGTAGAACCTGGCGAAACAAATCAAAAATAAAGAATAAATTTTTTTTTTTATATCTTGATTGGTTTTCGACATATACTGTGTTAAAAATCAGTTATAGGTATAGTTCTTTGTGTTTTGGTGATGTTTCTTCTGGTCCAAGCTGTATTTCAACCTAACGACCACCACTAGGAAGTAAATAAAACACTTATAGTGCATTTCAACCGTGAAGATATAGTGGTTTTGATGATTTTTTTTTTCTGGTTCAGGCTGGATCTCACCCTAACCTCCTCACTTTTGAGGTACAATATCTCAAGAACCAAGCGAGATATCAAAAAAATTCTTTATTTTCAATTTGGATCATCAAGTTCCGTACGAATTCATCATCAAATTTGTTTATGGTGAAACTTTCTTCTGGTCAGGGCACATTTCAACATAATCATGTCAATTTTGAGATACAATATCTTGAAAAGTGAGGTATCAAAAAAATTTATTCTTTACTATCAATTTCTCTTGTCGTGTTACATAAGAATCCATCATCAAATTGCGGCGCCATGGTTATCGTAGGATCCCCAAAATAAGTATTCTTACTTGTGTACCATTATTGTTATTATTTTATGTACACTGGGAGTTTATAGCATGCCCTGTGAAAATAGGGTAGATCGTCTACACCATTGAGACCCACTGCTATGAATAAAAGCGCAACCTTTGTCTGTTACAACTAGAGAAGTCCTTAGTCGCATAACATGTCATTGACAGTGGCCAAAATGTAGACTTTGAAAATGTCAAAATGCTGGCTTTGGTTCTTTAATTTTGGTAGTCTGTCATAAAATTGAAATAAGTCTCTGTGACATCACCTTTGATAGAGATTTAGGTCTCTTTCTGAGTGATGCATGGGAGCCAGCACTTTTCATCTTCAGACTGAAGCACAACAAGTTTAAGGCCGACAGCGGTAATGAGCAGGATTGTGGGGTATAACAGAGCAGTCCTTCTACAGAGCCTTGACACTGTTACATTATGTAAGCTCATCTGCCTTGCTGCCGACTGATAGTGAGCGTCTAGATTCTCGATAGCAGTATACCTGATGAAGGCAACAGAGAATGTTGTTAAAACATTATGTTTTTATGACGTTATCTAGCTGCAAACTCGGGAAGACTATATTGTGTTTCATATATGCTAGTCACTTGCTGTATTGGAAAGAAAGAACCAGTAATCCATTTTGTCATCAATTATGCATTCATGTTTTATGATATTGTTTATTATGACTTTTTTAAATGTTATCATTGCCATGATCGATGGAACTGTTAAGTTCTTGGTCAGTCATTTACACGCTCATCTGTATTCAAAAAAATATTAGACCTAATTAATAAAGTATGATAAACAAATGCTTTTCTTCTTCTTTTTAAAAAAAATAATTATGAGTATTGTTTATTGTTGCTGCTATTACAACCACCATAATTCATGCCATTACTATGTAATTGTTATAGATGTGACAGAGTAATTATCATTAATGGTGGTAATTATGGTTGAATGTTGTTAATCATTTAATCAGGTCTAATTAAATGATATGTGCTCCCCAAATCTTATGTAATCAGGTCTAATTGAATGATATATGGTCGCCATAACTTACCATAAAAGTTAAGTGAAAAAGTTGCACCATTGTATACCCATGTGTGATGTAACATCTAGGTTACAAACGTCTTTGCCATCTGCAACAGCTGACTGCCATTTGATAGCAGTGTGGTTCTGCTTAAGTTTACAATACAGTCTTATGTGCAGGGCAAGTGCTCAGAAAATTTTAATGCAAAAATATTGAAAATCATGGGTGCAGATTTTAAATCTTGCATTTTACTTCTGTTTAGATAGGCAACATGGCGGGTGGGCCTCCTTTGAGGGGCTCAATTCCATGATACTTTAGTCCCGCTTACCTCCCCGTAATGCTGGTCCTGTTTCAGCCTACATGCTGACATACAGGGGCAGATCCAGGGGGGGGGGGGCTTAGGGACCCCCCAAAGTATCTTAGGTCCATCTCCGACATTGTAATTTTGGAGACTTTTTTTTTTATTTCTCTATGGATTTGAGGCTCGAGGAGACTATCAATACTACCTTTTGCCCCGACTCAAGGGCCCCCCCCCCAACCAAAATCCACTCAATCCAAGCCCCTCCCAAAACAAAATCCTGGATCCGCCCTTGCTGACATACTAATAATGAAATATATGTTAGTTTACTAAGGTTTGTTCTTCAAATTGAGTAAAAAGATAAGTGATGTATGATTGAAAAACAGCTATATTTATGTTAGAACTTGATAGTTTGATATGATGCCTGTACCAAAAATATTTGCAGGATAAGAGTTTGAATATTAAAAAGAAATTTTTGTCTAATGCATTAGCTATTATATAGAATTGATGTATTATCTTTGTACAAAGGCATTGGAATGAGAGAGAGTATTCTGAGTTTATTGTATACTTCACCTATACCTTTTTGTGATCGGTACAATGCATTGTTTGTTAGGATGTGACCATGTTGAATGCATTTTGGAGACCTGAGAATATTTTAGCTACTTATGAATATAAATCATTAATCTTCCATAGTATCAGAAGTAAGAACCACTTGTGTTTTCAATGATTGATTCTTTCTAAATTAGTTGGTCAGATGTAGCTTGTTTATTTCTGAAAACTTTGTGATGTTAGATCTTTACACTACAAAACCCTGTTGTAGATTGACATTTTTGTTCTTGGTCATCTCTTCCCTTCCAAGTACTACTCCTTATTGTTCTTACCAAAGACCTATCCATCAAGGTCTTATCACCAGTGGTATACATTAAAAAATCTCAGAAGTCAGTTCCTCCTTTCTTCAGATGATTTCCAACCCAGCTTGTTTGTCATATTTTTCTGTCTTATCTATAATAATTTTAACATACACATCTAGCTGCCCTTCTTTGCATCCCTTCCAGCTCTCGTATTTAATGTCCAAAATGTGGGCACAGTATTATTACATCATCATACTCAGCAACAGTCTGACATTTTGTATTCCAACTTTCTTGCATTTTTGGTAGATCAGGGTGGCCACAGACATGGAATTATCAGGGAATTTAAAGCAACCTTGAAATATCATGGAAATATCAGGGAACGCAATTAATTAAAAAAATTATCAGGGAATTTTAATTGCAACAACCCAAAATTTGGAAGTTTTTTGATAATTTATTTTAATATTAAACTTTTGCATTAAATAATTCAGCTTATATATTTTTGAAATAAAATAGCCAACAAATGCCGCATTTAGACTAGCAACTTGCATCTCGTCTTGCACCTCATCGAGATACGACGACGAGATGTTCATACGCGAGCGATGACATTAACTCTCTCTGGAACTCAGCATTCAAAATTATATTTTTTAAAAAAAGGTGGATGACATCTAAATCAGAATTTTAGTACTACATGTAAACTCAGAAGTTATATTTTTTACTGAATAAAACAGCAATCGTGGAGTAGTAAGTTTATAAAGGTGTTTTTATGTTTCACTAAACAGTTTTGCAATTTCAAGCAAAGTGTGAAACAGATATTTCAAAAAAATTGAATTTGTGGAGAGTCTTCAAAATCTTGTAGAATTTCACAAGCTGGTTTTGAACTTCTTTTGAGAAAAATTGAACCTTTAATATCAAAACAAAAGCCTAGATTCAAGATACCTATACCATCAAAAATGTGAATAGCGATAATTATACGGCATTATAACTTTTTTGTATTATTGATATAAGGCGAATTAAAGCAGCAACAAAATAATTCATAAGATCATGTAAATACTAACCAGAGGTCTAAATAGGTAGGATTTATAAAGTTTTGCGTCATTCAGAGCTGTTTCAAATGCTGAATCGATGTGACAGTATAAACATTGTGCTCGTGCCTTTGACTTGCACCAAATAAACCGCTGCCAAGGCGAGCGGCACACTCAAGCAATCATGCAAGGTGAGCCTACATGATTGCATGGTTTATACAAACTCATGTTCATGCTATCATGCATAGACTCGCGGAAACTTACGCGAAAGTGTTAACTCGGCAACAGAAGAAAATGAAGATTGAAAAAAAGAACCTACAATAACTGAACCAGAAGAGTTGAAAAGAAAAGTGTAGCAAATGAAAAAAGTCTAGTTAATGCTGGACAATTTAAAAATCTTCAATTAGTTTTTCTACCAAATATTGAAAGATTACTAATTTGTTCTAGTTCATATTAGTCATTATCTTATTTTTGTAGTACTCATTTTTAATTATGCTTCATAAGATTACTAAATTAGTTATAAAATTTTCAAATAAACATTCTTAAACATGTTTCTTTTTCTAATTTTTTTAGTTTTATACCAGATTTAATTATTTACAATCAAAATCTAATTAAAACTTTAAATATCTTAATCATGCAAATAAACTTTCTAAATCAGGGGAAAATATGGCAAATTTTTCTGTAAAACCTGGAAATATCAGGGAATTTTTAAATCATTACCTTGTGCCCACCCTGTAGATCCCATCGCTGCCGTTTCCAGCATATAAAGGAGTTTGAAGACTGCACCATATATCCTGCCCAATTTAGTTTATTATTAAATTGCATGACAACATCTTTAAACCTTGTCTTCAACAAGTTGTTCCTCCATATTATATTCTTCCAAAACCTTTATTTTCATAGCTGTGTAGCTAATAAACCAAGTTTTGAAATTTATCTCTAGTCCAAAAATCTAGCCAAGTTTGCATTTGTCCATATCTACTTGTAGTGAACAATTTTCTCTCATTCTAAGTTAATTATACAATATTGACATCTGCGACCAACCTAACATCTTAAATCATCCACTAGAATAATGAAATAATTGTTCCCAGTGCAATTACCCTGTGTCATTCCTGTTCTGATTTCCTCCCTTTTTTGATACTGCTTCGTACTCTTTCTTTACTTCCTCTTAAGAATTCCGGTATCTAGTAAGCTACTTCTCAACCAGTCCCAATGTTTTTAACCTTGCTTGCCACCATACTATTGCTCACTATTTGAAATCCATGGAAAAGACCCAGTACTTCACATTTTCCCATTTCATCTGAAATACCTTGCACTAAGTTACGTATTCATGTGCATAGCTTTTCTCATATCCATTTTGCTGCTTTAAAAAATTTCTTCTTTCTCTACACACTTCTGATATGGTTGCATATCAAACTCTCCATACTCACTATGGTCAAATTAACCAGCTTGTAAATTTCAACCTTATTTGACTTTCTTCATTTAGAAATTTGTAGTACTATGGCACTTATCCAGTCTTCTACTATGCATTGTCATTCCAGATCCAATTTAAATATGTAATAGCATCGTTCAGTTTTCCCCCTCCAGCCATAATATAATTCAGAAAGGCATTTTTTTAGCTTCGACCTTTGCTACTATTAATTTCTTGTTTAATTTTCCCTAGGCCTATCTTTTTTTCCCCCTACTTGATTGCATTTTTCTTCTTCCCTCCCTTCTCTAATATTCCTGTTATAGTATTTAGGTTCTGTGATTTTCTTAATATTTTGTTTGGGATTTCCTTCTCCACCCTTAATTATAATTTGAAACTGTTGCCTCTTCCTCTGTGCCTCCTTTCACATACTGAACATTTAACTGAAATATTTGTTCAGTTCTGGTACCTATGCTTGTTAATGACTATACCTATAACCACATTTAGTGTTGTCATTTGATTTGTGGGCATTTATTCCTTCTGTAATCTGAAACACCACTTCTCCACCACATTACTATTTGTGATTTATGCATCTGTTACCTGGTAAGTTACTGAATTTTGTTAGATTGCTCATCATATTGTTGCAGTTTACCTATAGCAATCTGATGACTACCTGGCTTTGGTTTGTTATCATCATTATTCTTTGGCATCCTTATTCCAGTTCCTCTTTTTATTGTTTAACTAGCTGGTACCCAAGACTTCGTTCGTGATTGTAAAGAATTCATATAGACAGCTATAGACATCTAACCACCATAGTGCACGATGGGAGACTCGATACTATTACCACACACAAATACCAGTCTTCTGCTCTATGTAGTTCCGGCAGCAAAGTAAAATTTACGGATACACACAAGTCTTTGGATGAAATATGAAAATATTCATGATCGACCAATTTCAAACACCATATCTCACACACTCCCACAGTTACGAATTTCGGCCAACGTTGTGATCGATGGGAGACTCTGTGTTACTACCACACACAAACGCCAGTGATCTGCGATTGATAGTTTTCACTTAAAAGTGATACACCGTGACACATGCGTCTTTGTCAGAAATATGAAATTACCGCAGGTCGACCATTTTCATCCCCCATATCTTCCACACCCCCATAGCTACAGACATCTAACAACCATAGTGCACGACAACAAACACGATTCTACTACCACACATAAACACCAATGCTCTATGCTATGTAGTCGTGGCAGAAAAGTGAAATCTGCGGAGACGCATGCCTTTCATCGAAATACGAAAATATTTTTGGTCGGCCACTTACAACCACAATGTCTACCACACAACCACAGTTTCTGAAATTCGGCCGCTGTTGTGATCGATAGGTGACTTTGTGCTACTACTACACACAAACGCCAGTTATCTGTGATCTATAGTTTTCGCTGAAAAGTGATACACCATGACACTTTTGTCTTTGGCAGAAGTATGAAATTGCCACAGGTCGATCACTTTCAACCCCTACATCTCCCACACCTCCATAGCTACCGACATGTAACAACCATAGTTCACTACGCGAGATACGATTCTACTACCAAACACAAACACCAATGCTCTATGCTATGTAGTTGTGGCAGAAAAGTGACATATGCGGAGACAGTCGAAATACGAAAATATCCTTGGTCGGCCACTTACAATCACCATATCTCCCACACAACCACAGTTTCTGAAATTCGGCCGCTGTTGTGATCGAAAGGTGACTCTGTGCTACTACTACACACAAACGCCAGTTATCTGTGATCTATAGTTTTCGCTGAAAAGTGATACACCATGACACTTTTGTCTTTGGCAGAAGTATGAAATTGCCACAGGTCGATCACTTTCAACCCCCATATCTCCCACACCTCCATAGCTGCCGACATCTAACAACCATAGTGCACTACATGAGATACGATTCTACTACCCAACACAAAAACCAATGCTCTATGTTATGTAGTTGTGGCAGAAAAGTGACATATGCGGAGACAGTCGAAATACGAAAATATCCTTGGTCGGCCACTTACAATCACCATATCTCCCACACAACCACAGTTTCTGAAATTCGGCCGCTGTTGTGATCGAAAGGTGACTCTGTGCTACTACTACACACAAACGCCAGTTATCTGTGATCTATATTTTTCACTGAAAAGTGATACACCATGACACTTTTGTCTTTGGCAGAAGTATGAAATTGCCACAGGTTGACCACTTTCAACACCCATTTCTCCCACACTTCCATAGCTACCGACATCTAACAACCATAGTGCACTACATGAGATATGATTCTACTACCAAACACAAACACCAATGCTCTATGCTATGTAGTTGTGGCAGAAAAGTGACATATGCGGAGACAGTCGAAATACGAAAATATCCTTGGTCGGCCACTTACAACCACCATATCTCCCACACAACCACAGTTTCTGAAATTCGGCCGCTGTTGTGATCGAAAGGTGACTTTGTGCTACTACTACACACAAACGCCAGTTATCTGTGATCTATAGTTTTCGCTGAAAAGTGATACACCATGACACTTTTGTCTTTGGCAGAAGTATGAAATTGCCACAGGTCGATCACTTTCAACCCCCATATCTCCCACACCTCCTTAGCTGCCGACATCTAACAACCATAGTGCACTACATGAGATACGATTCTACTACCAAACACAAACACCGATGCTCTATGCTATGTAATTGTGGCAGAAAAGTGACATATGCGCCCCGCAGGGGCCTGGTACGCAAGTGCCAGGTACGGGTTTGGCGAACCCGCGGTGCCCGAGCTGGAAACTTGTGAGCGCCGCAAGTTTCCCACACCGTAAACTCCTACCATGCTTCAACGACCACCGTAGGGCGTGGCGGTGGAACGTTGTGTGCCTAGGAGAACGGGGACCTTGGCTTCATCGCCCGGATCGCGAGGACGGTACAAACCTCTATAAAAAACCCCTTAACCTCAAGGTCGGATACGTGCCGAGGAGGTGCATGGGTGAGAGGCGGATCACTCGCTAACGTACAACCTCAGGGGCACCTGCGCACCCCTGTTGTATTAGCGCTTCTTTTTATACTGTTTTAACTCGTGGGACCACAATGAAGCCTCACAAGAAAAGCAAAAACCCCTGCGGCCCGGGTGTGTCGCAGGTTAATATAAACACACCCAGTTCAAACAAGCGGGTGAGGGTTGAAAGCCCACCTGAATCAGAAAATAGTAACAGGAAGGGTCATTTTATTGATGATGCCTTTATTATAATGGCAAGAAAGGAGGGATCCTTCGAGAAGGTCTCTCCTTTCTATATTCAAAAAGGACTGGAAGGCATAGTCGGTACATTAAAAAGTGTGAAAAAGCTGAGGAACGGGACCCTGCTTTTAGAAACATCTTCCTATAAGCAGGCTGTCTCACTCCTTAAGTGTGAGAAGCTCGGGGAGTTCGCAGTAAAGTGCGAACTCCATAAAACTCTGAATAGCAGCAAAGGCGTGATCACCTGCCGCGATCTGATGGATTTAGAGTCCGAGGAACTCCTTAAGGAGTGGAGATCAGAGAATGTGGTCGAGGTTCGACAGATCATGCGAAGGGTTAACGGCAGTCTGGAGAAGACTGCCACCTTCGTCCTGACATTCGACACTCCAACGTTGCCAAAAGACATAAAAGCTGGGTATTTACATCTAAACGTTCGCCCGTATGTACCGGACCCCATGCGCTGTTTCAAGTGCCAGAGGTTCGGACATACGACGGCGAACTGCAAAGGCAACCCCACCTGTGGGAAATGCGGTAAAGCGGCGCATGAGCCAGGTGCCGCTTGCACCCTCCCGCAGGTGTGTGTAAACTGCTCCGGGGCACATCCAACCTGGAGCAGGGAGTGTCGGGTGTATCTGGAAGAAAAAAAGATACAGGAGCTTAAAACGAAAGAGCGGATATCTTACGGGGATGCGAAGAAGCGTTACAAGGCTTTAGCACCACCCGTCTTCGCAACCAGCTTCGCGAAGACGTTGTCAGCTCCTGTCAGGAAACAAAATGCTGCTACGCAGACGTCCGTTGCGGACATGGGCACAAGTCCAATGTGCTCATGTCAGTGCAGATGTGGTGCCACACCCATCAAGGTCTTAACACCTAGGACCGCGGACGTCGGTAGTAACACGCCGGCAACCTCGGCCACTAAGAAATCAAGTCCACCAGCTACAGCACAGCCATCCGCTACAGCCGCTATCCTTTCGGCTACAGTAGTCGAAACAGCTACAGCAGAAATAGTAACTGCAACGCCATCGGCTAGTGGCGGATGGCAAACAGTGCAGAAAGTTCGGGGTCCGAAATTCAAACAAACGGACCCCACCTTGTTCTTAAAGTCCCCTTCTACTTCTCCTCCCAGATCCCCAACTGGCAGGGAGAAGAAGGGGAACGGGCCTCGGCGGAAGAAAAATCCGCACGACTCCGAGGCCTCAGAACAACAGTCGTCTTCCGACCCAGAAGTCGACATAATGCTGGTGGACGAAGATAGTCCCGTTCCTCAGCAGTCACATGCGCAGGACCCACCCGACCCGGGGCGGGTGGTTTTAAATAGGTAGGATGGCTCCCATACTTCAGTGGAACGTTAACGGCTTTCAGGCTCACAAAGAGGAAGTCCAACTCTTAGCACGGTCTAATCCATTGTGTCTCTGTATTCAAGAGACACATTTTAGACCACAACACCAACCTGTGCTAAGAGGGTACGACATTTATAGAAAGGACGATACCGAGGGTGATCGAGCTAAGGGAGGAGTGGCTGTGTTGGTCCGAAACACAGTCCACTCCGAACCCATTGCTCTCACCTCCACATTACAAGCAGTAGCGGTGAAAATACACGGTCCAATCCAACTGACCGTATGCTCTCTCTATCTGCCACCCAGTTTGTCCGTCGACTACGACGACCTGGTTGGCATTGTACGACAACTCACTCGGCCCTTTCTCCTATTGGGAGATTTCAACGCCCACAGTGCGTTGTGGGGTTCCACTACCGATTGCTCCCGGGCCGAGTGGTAGGTAGATTGATAGAGCAGGAGGAAATTTGTATCCTGAATACAGGGCAAATGACTCATTTCACCACTGCTACCAGTACGTCTTCTGCCATTGACCTTTCGTTATGCTCCCCTCCATCGTGGACTCCGTGCATTGGGAGGTGGATCGCGACCTACATGGAAGTGACCACTTCCCTGTTTGGATGCACGTTGAGTGTGAGCGGGGAGGAGGTAATAACCGGCGTAAATGGAACGTCAGTGGAGCAGATTGGCAGCTCTTCTGCCGTTCTGTAATACTGCAACCCTGTGGTAGTATACAGGCAGAAGGTGAATCACTTCACAGAAGTGATTCACCGTGCAGCTGACGTCTCCATGCGAAAAGCTCCGGAACGCTGCGAAGGACGGCCCGTCCCCTGGTGGAGCGACGAATGTCGATCCGCCATCCAGGGTCGCCGACGGGCGCTGCGGTCGTTTTAGGTTGTGCCCATCATCTGACAACCTAGCAGCGTTCCGTATAGCCAGAGCTAAGGCGCATCGTGTTATTAAGGAGAGCAGAGAAGGTCCTTGGCAGACCTTTGTGAGCACCATAAAATCGTTCCACACCTTCGTCGAAGTATGGGAGTCTATCCGCCGTATATCCGGAAGGTACTCCCGCCCACCAGTATCTGGGTTGCTGGATCAAGGACGTATAATTACCGACGAACGAAGCATAGCGCAGCTGATGGCGGAGAATTTCGCCGCCATCACGTCGTCTGCTAACTTAGACCCTCGGTTTCAGCGACGAAGAGTCGCTGCCGAGAGGCGCCCGCTGTGCTTCGTTCGTCGAATACAGAGGCCTACAACTGCCCATTTACATTTGGGAACTGGAGGCAGCGCTAAACAGCGCCAACGACACTGCTCCAGGGGCCTGATTCGATCCAGTACCAGATGCTGAGGCATCTTAGTAAAGATGCTAAAGAGTACCTTCTGGATATTTTTAACGATATATGGACTGGTGGACACTTCCCCGACTCGTGGAAAGAAGCAACATTAATCCCCATTTTAAAACCTGGGAAAGACAATCGTTGCCAGGTAGTTATCGTAGTATCGCCTTGACTAGCTGCGTTGGGAAGACACTGGAGAGGATGGCTAACCGCCGCCTCATCTGGTGTCTTGAATCCCGTAATCTGCTAAGCCGCTTCCAGTGTGGATTCAGGAAGTCGCGTTCCACCTTGGACAACCTGATCCTCCTGGAGGCGGCAATCCAGGATGCGTTCATCCGCAGCCAACACCTTGGTCGGTGTCTTTTTTGACATCGAAAAGGCATACGATACTACCTGGCGACATGTCATTTTAAAACAGTTATACGATTGGGGTTTCAGAGGAAATCTTCCACGTTTTTTAAAATCATTTTTAACGGGACGTTGCTTCCGGTACCGAGTCGGTAGAGAAGTGTCTGATCTTTTTATTCAGGAAAATGGTGTTCCTCAAGGATCAGTTTTAAGCGTAACTCTCTTCGCCATTGCAATAAATAGCATTGGAACCATTATAAGGAGTCCCATAAGGTACTCCTTATATGTGGACGATTTTTTAATTTTTATTGCGTCGTCCAGCCTGAGAAGCGCAGAGCGGCAGCTGCAACTCGCGCTGAACAGGCTGGACGAATGGTCAGTGCACACCGGTTTTCGGTTCTCTGCCGAGAAAACCTGGTGTGTACTTTTTACTCGTAGCAGAAGTCTTTTAGCTGAGCCTCACCTTACCTTGAGGAACACCATTTTAAGTTTTACTGATTCTGTTCGGTTTCTGGGTCTTATCTTCGACAGTAGACTAACTTGGCTTCCACATCTTAAAGATGTGAAAGCGAGAGCCTTAAAAGCTTTAAATGTCTTAAAATGTTTATGTGGCAGGTCATGGGGCGCTGATCGCTCCTGCCTGCTTCAATTTTATAGAGCCTTTGTACGGTCGCGTTTGGAGTACGGTTCCATAGTATACGGTTCGGCACGGGACAGTTATCTACGGATACTGGATAGTGTCCACCATGCAGGAATTCGGCTCGCCACGGGTGCTTACCGCACCAGCCCGATTCCCAGCATCTGTGCTGAGTCTGGCGAGCCGCCGCTTTTTATCCGTCGGCATCTCCTCATGGTGCGACACTATACACATATTGCCTCAACACCTGGCAGTCCCGTGCACGACGTAGTAATGAACCCAAATTACGATCGGCTTTATGCAATCGGCATAGATCGACCAGACCGTTCAGCTACCGTACAAGGCTGTTTTAGACGAATATGGTTTCGAAACACCCTCCTTTTATCACCAGGGCTGGAGTAAATCTCCTCCCTGGCTTTTAAAGAGACCCAGAACAATTTTAGACCTGTCTCGGTATAATAAACTGCATACCGCCGACAGTGTTTTATTCATATATTTAGAGATATTTTAAATCAGTATCACATGTTTACCCCGGTATATACGGATGGGTCTAAGCAGGCTAACGGAGTTGGTTGCTCCGTAGTGTTCCCTCGAGCGACTTACACATTCAAACTAAACGGCAGGTGCAGTGTTTACACCGCCGAATGCTATGCCGTGTTGAAGTCGCTCCAGCATATGAAAGTAATGCGCGATAAGTTTTTCATCATATGCTGTGATTCCCTCAGCTGTATTCAGGCCATAGGAAACATGTATCCAGCAGATCGTCTAGTCCAGGACATCCAGGACGCCCTCCTTTCCCTCCAATCTCGTGGAAAGGAGGTATTATTCTGCTGGGTACCGGGCCATGTGGGAATCAGGGGGAACGAGGCAGCTGATGTAGCTGCCAAGTTAGCCTGCGACAAGGTCAGAACCGACTTTGAACCAGTCCCAAAGTCAGACCTTGCCTCGGCGGCGAAGAGAATTGTTTTGATGATTGGCAGAGGCAGTGGCTGGAAGTTGAGCATAACAAGCTCCGGCTGGTCAAACCGACCGTTCAGCCGTGGAGCAGCTCCTTCCAGCGGGCGAGGAGGGATGAGGTTCTCCTTACTCGCCTCCGTATAGGGCACTGTCCCTGACGCACAGCTTTCTTCTCCGCCGGGAGGACCCACCGGAATGTGATGCTTGTGGCGTACCTTTGACGGTACGCCACATTTTAATTGATTGTGTGTTGTTTTTAGATTTAAGGGCAGACGTTGGCTTAGACAACGATCTGTCTCTTATTTTAAATAATGACAATGTGGTGAAAGTTTTACAATTTTGTAATCTGGCCGGTCTTACCCAAAAATTTTGGGAAGATCGGCCTAGTTTTTAGAATGGTTTGGTGGTCTGTTTACAACCACCAATCCATGTACTGCCTTGTTCGGTGTTAATTATTTTTTGTTATTAAAAATCGAAATTTTACTTCTGGGTGGCCCCTTTACAGCCATCCAGATCGTCCGTTTATTGTTTGTGTAAGCTGATTGGCCCTTTTACAGCCAACTAGCCAGTGATATAATTTTGTAAATTTATGTCCTTTTTTATAGTTACTGTTTTAATGTTTTACCTAAATCTGCTGTCTGCATGCCGACCTCTTTACAGTCGGCCTTGTGGGCAGTATTTTATTCAGTGTTTTCGTATTTTATTATGCTGTCTGTGTGGCCGACCCCTTTACATTCGGCCATGCAGACGGCACCAATTTTTATCCCACATTGTCATTCCGTGTTTTTAGCTAGGCGCTAATGACCTAGACGTCGACGCGCCCTAAAACAACAACAACAACAACAACAACATGACATATGCGGAGACAGTCGAAATACGAAAATATCCTTGGTCGGCAACTTATAACCACCATATCTACACAGTACCACAGTTTCTGAAATTCGGCCGCTGTTGTGATCGAAAGGTGACTCTGTGCTACTACTACACACAAACGCCAGTTATCTGTGATCTATAGTTTTCGCTGAAAAGTGATACACCATGACACTTTTGTCTTTGGCAGAAGTATGAAATTGCCACAGGTCGACCACTTTCAACCCCCATTTCTCCACACCCCCATAGCTATCCCGACATCTAACAAACCATAGTGCACTACATGAGACACGATTTTCCTACCAAACACAAACACCAATGCTCTATGCTATGTAGTTGTGGCAGAAAAGTGACATATGCGGAAGGCAGTCGAAATACGAAAATATCCTCGGTCGGCCACTTACAACCACCATATCTACCACAGTACCACAGTTTCTGAAAATCGGCCGCTGTTGTGATCGAAAGGTGACTATGTGCTACTACTACACACAAACGCCAGTTATCTGTGATCTATAGTTTTCGCTGAAAAGTGATATACCATGACACTTTTGTCTTTGGCAGAAGTATGAAATTGCCACAGGTCGATCACTTTCAACCCCCATATCTCCCACACCTCCATAGCTGCCGACATCTAACAACCATAGTGCACTACATGAGATACGATTCTACTACCCAACACAAAAACCAATGCTCTAGTTTATGTAGTTGTGGCAGAAAAGTGACATATGCGGAGACAGTCGAAATACGAAAATATCCTTGGTCGGCCACTTACAATCACCATATCTACCACACAACCACAGTTTCTGAAATTCGGCCGCTGTTGTGATCGAAAGATGACTCTGTGCTACTACTACACACAAACGCCAGTTATCTGTGATCTATAGTTTTCGCTGAAAAGTGATACACCATGACACTTTTGTCTTTGGCAGAAGTATGACATTGCCACAGGTCGACCACTTTCAACACCCATATCTCCCTCACCCCCATAGCTACCGACATCAAACAACCATAGTGCACTACATCAGATATGATTCTACTACCAAACACAAACACCAATGCTCTATGCTATGTAGTTGTGGCAGAAAAGTGACATATGCGGAGACAGTCGAAATACGAAAATATCCTTGGTCGACCACTTTCAACCACCAAATCTACCACAGTACCACAGTTTCTGAAATTCGGCCGCTGTTGTGATCGAAAGGTGACTTTGTGCTACTACTACAAACAAACGCCAGTTATCTGTGATCTATAGTTTTCGCTGAAAAGTGATACACCATGACACTTTTGTCTTTGGCAGAAGTATGAAATTGCCACATTTCGATCACTTTCAACCCCCATATCTCCCACACTTCCATAGCTGCCGACATCTAACAACCATAGTGCACTACATGAGATACGATTCTACTACCAAACATAAACACCAATGCTCTATGCTATGTAGTTGTGGCAGAAAAGTGACATATGCGGAGACAGTCGAAATACGAAAATATCCTTGGTTGGCCACTTACAACCACCATATCTACCACAGTACCACAGTTTCTGAAATTCGGCCGCTGTTGTGATCGAAAGGTGACTCTGTGCTACTACTACACACAAACGCCAGTTATCTGTGATCTATAGTTTTCGCTGAAAAGTGATACACCATGACACTTTTGTCTTTGGCAGAAGTATGAAATTGCCACAGGTCGACCACTTTCAACCCCCATATCTCGCACACCCCCATAGCTACCGACATCTAACAACCATAGTGCACGACAGGAAAGACGATTCTACTACCACACACAAACACCAAAGGTCTATGTTATGTAGTTGTGGCAGGAAAGAGAAGTATACGGAGATACTAATTTTTGGTCGAAATATGAAAGCGCCCTGCACTGACCAACTTTAATCATTATATCTCCCACATCCCCACAGCTATCGGCATTCGGCCAACGTTGTGCACGACAGGAAACTCCATGCTACTTCCACCCACAAACATCAGTGATCTGTGCTACGTAGTGGTGGCTGAAAAGTGAAATGTAGGAAAAAACCCGTCTATTTTTATATATATATAAGATTAACTTTACTTTGTTTGATAGTTTTGGTTTCTCCCTCCATGCACCTGTAATTTACCACACTTTTATCCCCCTACCAGTATACCCAAAATAAAGTAAATATATAAAAAGCACTAACTACATTACAACTGAATGTTGGAGATATTTGTAAAGACTTTAAAATTATTACCATCTCCCTTTTACTTCCAAAATAAATAAATAAAAAATTCATGTTATCTGCCAAATGCCCATTTCTTTGTTCCCTTGTTTATTACACAAAGTGTGACTTCGTTCCCTATTTGAAGTTATTTTACTGTTAAATAATCATTTTAATTATGCTTAAACAAAATTATTTGCTGCAGTTATAAGCATTTAAATATTAACATTAAAGAAAAAATTGGCCAATTGAGTCCAGCTTCCTCCATTAAGGATTCCATTCTCTTACGACATTAATGTACATTGCAGATCAAAAGGGAGTTCTTTGCTAATAAAATTGCTGCTTGACACATTTCATATTTAGGCTCCATGGCTCTCAATGCTGTGTCACGTTGCCACTCCAGCTAGTTGTTTGATTCCAGTGAAAATCATTATAAGTATTCTAATATGCAATGAACTCGCATTTAATAGTTCTTTTCTATAAAATAGTATTAATATATAAGAAAATTAGCTCAAAATAAAATCTTTAGATTAAACTTGGAAATGATGTTTGACATGAGTATTTTTAGTGTTTGGTAAACAGTGAAATTATAGGCACTAACTAGCGAAGAGGAATTATAAATTTGGATAGGTAACATTAGATGATTGTGGATCATGAAGTCATAAAACATACTTAATGGAATTAAATAATATACTAAGTTATCTGTTTAATATGTCTTTACTTGATAGTACCTTTTCAGAAAGGCTTAAGTGTGCTGTAGTTAAATCAGTCAGCTGTATCAAATTACCATCCTATTTCATTACTAACAGCTTTCTCCAAAGTTTTTTGAGGAAGCAGTGTATGTTCATGAACACCTTAAAAATAACAAAATTCTAACTAATCAAAATTTGGTATTCAAAAGGGCCATTCAACAGAACAAGCTATATTTGCATTTACTGACAGTATTTTAGAAACCAAGTATGTTGGGTGAACGGTTAACGGTCTGGCCTCTTATTCAGGAGGATGCTGGTTCGAATCTCTATCGGGGCATCTAAATTTGGGTTTTCCATGATTTCCCCAAATGACTCCAGGTGAATGCTGGGATGCTTCCTTCAAAAAGGCCATGATCAAATTCCTATCCATTCCTTGTCCCCAGTCCCATCCTACCTCTAATGACCTCAACATCAACAAGGCATAAATCCAAAGAACGAATAAATGATAAATTAATTCCTGTGGGAATTTTCTGTGACTTATCTAAGGCATTTGACCACGTAGATCATAAAATTCTTATACAGAAATTAAAGTAGTATGGCATAGATGGCATTGTTAATAATTGGCTTAGTTCTGACCTTCTGAATAGAAAAAAAGTGTTACTAGAGCGTTTTAACACTGCCTTATGTGGAGTACCGCAGGGTTCTATATTGGGTCACTATTGTTTTTGTTATATACAAACCATCTTCTGTGTATTGCATCTAAAAACTCAATATTTGTCCACTTTGCAGATGACACAAACATAGGAATTAAAAATACCCCAGATTTACCTACAGCACATATTCAGATTACGTCTTTGGCCTTATTAATAAATGGTTTACATCTAATGACTTGCCATTAAACTTTGATAACATTTAGTATATGAATTTCAGTGTATCACACAAATTAACGCCAGAAATAGACATACCATTTGCAGGCTAGTCCATTCAAAACGTTTGCATGTTGATTGTAATTGAAATTGGAAGGTACATGTTTCTGACTTTATAAAGTGATTAGGTGCGGCCACTTTTGGAATTCGTACAATCTCAGCTGTAGGTGATCTCTGTACGAGGAAACTAGTTTATTTTGCTTGTTTTCACTCCTTAATGTCATATGGAATAATATTCTGGGGCAATTCTACTCATTTAGATGAAGTGTTCAGAACCCAAAAGCAAGTAATAAGAATTATGTGTGTGGTTGGCAGTAGAACCAAGAAGTTAAGGATTTTAACATTGGTGGCTGAGTATATATACACATTAATGTCCTTTGTAGTCACAAATTATACGTTGTTTGAAACAAAACAAAACACACAATTATGGCACTAAAAGTAAGAATGATCTTCACAAGGATTACAAGTCATCGTCATTTTTTTCAAAAGGGGTCTAGTATTCATGGACACATATCTTCAATAAGCTACCAACACATTTTATATGTCTAGCAGATTTAAAGATTAAACTCGGGGAAAAAATTGAAATAATTCTTAATTGACGACTCCTACTCTGTTGAAGCATTTATTTCTAAGGTATCTGCAAAATAACTGCCAGTAATTTGTGTAAATGTAGTTTACATAATTAAGCTACCATGTATACTATGACGGTACATCTTATGGTGTATGTATTATTTTGTTGTGCGATTGTTTACCTGTAAATTGACAACTTTCCACATCCCACAGAGCCAGTCTCTTATATTGTGATCATTAAAAAATAATTGTATTGGATTGTATAGGAATTTTCAGGTATTAGCTCTTTATCAGCTAGAGAACATTATGGGTGTTGGCCTGGAACATGGTGGGGGTAAATTCACTCTGGGAGGCAATCTCCTACAACACCCATTGTCCATAATGTTCTATTGTTGATAAAGGACTAAGACCCAATAATTCCAACGTCATTTGTGTTTTTGTCTTTTTTATGTATTCACACCCCTCAACTGTCATTGAAGATAAGTTGTGGTTCAGTTCCCTATCCTAATTTTTAATTTATTGTTAGTATTTGTCCTTTAAGTACAGCATATTATTGATATTGGGACAAATTTCAAGTTCCAAAGAAATATCATTTTTTCAGATAGACCCAGTAACAAAAATTATCCCTAATCGACAGCGTTGATTGGCTGCTGACGCCATCATTCAATCAGCTCTAACGAACTATACCTCAAGTATGATGTAGAAATATCTTTTTTGACCCATTTTTACACTTGCCAGCAAAAAAATTAAAGCACCTGCCAGACAGTCTGATGTCAATGTACCTCTGTACACATTCACCCCGTTATCAGATTAGAGTTGCTATTCTCTAAGCCGTTAGAATGGCCGCCAGAGTGTGTTAGTGCTGTTGCCATGTCGGGTAGGGTATATAAGGAGCGTGAACAACATTGGTGTTGAGTGATTATGTAGAGCAGGGGTGGCCAACCCAAATGATATTGCGGGCCACTTTGGAAGTGCATCATAACTCCGTGGGCCGCATATAAAATCCTCACTACAGACATTTTTTTGGAGTGAAAAATTGAAACATGAGTTATTATTGTGTTTTTGCTATTATTCTTGCATGTGAAAATAGATAATGTAATAATAATGATGTTGATTCTTGGCTGTCCGGGTGGCGCCGCGTCATGTTTCTTGAAACCGACGTTTCGACCCTCATTCTGGGGTCATCTTCCAGGGCAGAACTGCGTCTTCGGTCAGCGAGTGGTCTTGTTTTATATCCAAGGCCCACGTCCGTCTAGATGGTTCAATTTGTTCGGCCAGTCAAAGGTCCGAGCCGTCACGTGGTTCGTTGGCCTGGTGGGGCGTGGCGCAGTCCGGTGGGAGGTGGGAGGTGACACGTGACATGCTCTCTCCGCAACAGCGAGAGCCAGGCGTCGTGCAATTTCAGCCCGTTGTCTTCGTTGATATTGTTTGGGCGTTTTGCAATTTCTAAAGCATCCTTTACCCTCCTTGGCCACCATTTATCCTCACGCACTATAAGTGTGGTGTTTTCAAAGTCTATAGCGTGATTGGTTTCAGCTGCATGCCGTGCAATGGCGGATTTATCAGTGTTATTCGATTTATAGTTGCGGATGTGCTCATGCAGCCTCTCCCTTATAGTGCGCCCCGTCTCTCCTATGTACACCTGACCACAGGTGCACGGAATCTCATACACCCCGGCGGCCTGTAGTGGAGGCAGTCTGTCCTTGACCTTGACGAGCTGGTTACTGACTTTGCTGTGTGGTTTGTAGACAGGTTTTATGTCGACTTTTTTGAACAGCTTTCCGATTCTGTCAGTAACGCCACTTATGTAGGGTAAAAAGAAGACCCCAGAATGAGGGTCGAAACGTCGGTTTCGAGAAACATGACGCGGCGCCACCCGGACAGCCAAGAATCAACTGACTCTGGCCGCGGAAGCCTACGATTACAATAATAATGATGTTAAGCACACATTGTAAAGAAATATAGAACACTAAAAATGAAATATAAAAAATATTTTGTAAAAGTGTGATGAATCTCGCGGGCCACCCCTGATGTAGAGGATACATAGATGCTGCCTACTCGTGAGGGACTACATTATCAGCACTTGAGAGAATTTAAAAGAACCCTTAGTGTAGGTATCCATTTGGCCAGTTGGTCGAATTATGCAGTATCCAGACATGTGTTGGGAGAGGCATTTGAATGAGACAGTGGCTTGAGTTTAGACTGCACGAGAACATGAGGGAAGGCCTGTGTCGAAGGTTTCAGTCAGACCATATCTGACTGCCCCAAGGGAGGATTTCATGTCCACTGTAATACCTTCACATCTGCACCTGCCATCTGAGAACAAGTGATGGACTCTGTGTTATCCCACTCCATTGCCCAAAGACTAGCAGCAGTCGGAATAGGGAATTACCATCTCATGCGGAGGCTGCGTTTAACATCAACGGCACAAACAGCTGTGTTTGGAGTGGTGACTAGGAAGCATGAACTCTCCGAAATTTCATCAAGCAGGTCATTATGATGTAGCCTACTGTCTCTAATGAAAATGTCAGCTTATCAAATTTAGATTGCTTCCTATAAAAAAAATTGTGTTGATTGTCACACATGTGCTCGGCAATTGCTGATTTGATGTATTGTGTTAGGCAGAGTGACGTTTGTTTTTCACACCAGTTTTCTACAATGCGGATAGTTTGGCCAATTCAAGTTTTTCCACACGAGATGCAGTTAAGTGCAGACTTTACCTCTACTGTCTTCAGGTGTAGAATATCTTCCATTAATGACAAACTGTTAGGGTCTTCGGTGGTTTTAATTAACATAGTAATTAATTAAATAGTCCACCAAAAGGTTCAGTTTAAAACTTGTTTATTTTCCAGAAAAATGTCAACGATATTATTCACATGCAAAGATACACTCCAGAGATACTACTGGCGCAGTTCTTGGCTGTTGCAAAGAGAATCTGTATAAAAATTCTGTAAACTAACTATAAAACTAACTCTGTCCTACTGCCGATTTCTTTATATAGGCTCTATCGAAATTTCTGGAATTCTTCAAAAGCATCCGCGCAATATTTCTCGAACATTGACAATTACTCAAACAATTAAACATATTAAAAAAAATTAGAATTAATACATAATCACTTAACATCATTACAAAATGAAAATTAAAGATACTTAAACACAAAATTATTTACAGAAATCATTTTAAACTGTAGAAAATTGTCCTGTAGACATCGTAACTTGCATAAATACTTGGAATTACACACATCTAAGCAATTCTCTTGTACAATTCTGTTCTTAAACATATTAAATGGCCTGTAAATAATTTCCTTTCATAAAACAAAGTCTATATACACTGATTTACAAGAAATTGCAAAACAAACATACCAGATCATATTCAAACAAACTTTAGCTCATTACAAATACATAATTAAATACAATTCAATCTAAAGTTCTGGTATGAGGGCTGTAACAAAACCTACTGCTACAGTCACAATGACTGGTCTTACGTGAAGATTACATTGCATCATTGCACCGATTCTCTTCAACCAACATTATTTGATGGCATCTTTCTTTTCATTTTTAAAGTATAGTTTATAATTACATTATTTATTATAGTAACTAGTTTCATGCAGAGAGATATTGAACCATTTTGTTATTTGCATTCATGATAGAGAGCACTTACAAGAAACACAGTTTGAAAATAGGCAAAGTTTTGATTTGGGTTGTGTCATCTTAAATTAGATCTTATGTTTCTCACTGTTTTCTCATCATTCTCATACCTTGTGAGAAGTCTAAGTGACAGGTGCTGCACTTTTCTCTGGAGTTTTATGTCGAGTAACTGCTTAACATATAGTACTGTGTGTGTGGAAGATTCATAATGGGCACTGAGCTTGGTTGGTGAGCGGGAAAGCTCTGGCCTCACATTCGGGAGGACATGGGTTCGAAACCCCGTCCAACCATTCAGATTTGGGTTTTCCATGGTTTTCTCAGATCACACCAGGAGAATGCTGGGATGGTTCCTTCAAAAGGTGATGGCTGAATCCTGTTCCTTGTCCCCATTCCCTTCCTGTCTCTAATAACATTGACGAGGCGAAAAGCAAAAAAAAAAAAAAAAAAAAAAAATCATAATAGGTGTTACATTGTTGTAAAGATGCCTTAGATAGTAGGCCTACCTAAGAGTTACTGGAGTTCTGAGTTGACCATTTGCTGCAATTCACTGTCTTTGGAACAGAGTCTGGACTATGCCATGCATGCAGAAATGGATTTTTTCAATTGAACACTTGTAATTGGCAACAATTTTCAATTTATCTTAAATTTATGTGAAGTTTAGCCTTTTTATTCTTGAACTAAGGAAAAATCAACAGTGTTTGATGAAGGTAATGGCAGCAGATTGAGCATAAGATCCACCTATGACTATGCAGCATGGAGCTTCTCCCTTCATCTCCTAATTCGTTATGAATTAATCCTTTCCTTGGAAAGGTCATTTATGTCATATCCATGGCTCATCTCAAGCATAGAGCTCTTGCACTTGTAAAGCTTGTCCCTTTGCAACTACGAGTATATGGTTTTTGAATCTGCAGCTGTAAAAATGTTCATGGTCTTTTAACACGACCGTCACAAATATTGCTTTGTTTGTGTCAGAAAAATACACCATGAAATTCTTCTTGGTTTGTTAAGTTGTAGATCTCCTTTTTCTTTTAGGATTACTGGGGTAAGTGAAACGGGCAGCAGCAGGATACATGCAATAAAGAGAATATGTGTGCTCTTGTGTTGAGGTGACAGAATTTTACTATACTTTCAGTTAAACATGAGATCTGACCAAAAGTCATCCTACCATAATTCACATGAATGAAGCATAGCATAGCCAGAGGAGAGGGTAAGGTAAAGTGTTCATACAACTGTCTTGTCAGACTAGGTTTCAAACTACAGAACCCGAATTTTCAAAGCAGGTGCCTTAACCACTGAGCTGCCAAATTACCCTAATACTTGCAATTTGGAAAATGAAGTTAAATGATTATTTCTCCATAATTGAAAGTTGAGACCATGCATGGAGGGTTCGAATCCCTGTCTGGTCATCAAGAGTTAGATATCCCGTGGTTCCCCCGTATACTCCAAGCGAATACCAGGATGGTTCCTTCAAAAGGCCATTGCTGAATTACTTCACGTTCCATGTCTCAGTAATTTACCGCTTCTAATGACCTCGATCTTAACAAGATGTAAGGAGAAAGGAAATCACTTTTAGAGTATTTTGTCATACTTATCTTTTTCTTTGACACATTTTTTGACTGTGGTTTTGGTTGCATGATGAGCAGATCTTATCTTAGTCCTATTAGCAGTGAAAATGTTCCACTGCTGTATGTGTTTTGTTTTCTGCCCATCTTCTTCGCAACCCCACACCCTGTAACAGTCAGACGTGTATATCATCTGGTGCAGAAATTGTTCTGTTTTTTGCAGTATGGTAATCACCCATTCTTTAAAGGCAGAAAAATGGTTTAAAAGATTTTTCCAGTTAGTAATTTTTCCTATATTTTGAGTGAAATTATTTCAATAAGTTTGGAAACAAAAATGCAAAACTAGCCCACTAAGATTTACTTGAATTTTCTTGCCTCAAGCCATGTTGGCAACTTAGACATTCTCTCCGTTAATTTACCTATCACTGTTGTCAAACTGATTGGCCTGTAATTTTCAACTCTATTTGTCATTCTCTCTTTCTCTCCCCCCCCCCCCCCCCCCACCCTCTCCTGACCAGTACTATTATCACACTTTTTCAGTCCTCTGGCAAGCTGTAAATATCCAGACATTTAAAGGTGCAATGTCATATCCAGCTATTTTTAAGAGATTGTATATAATATTGCCTTCACCAATACCTTCATGTGTTTTTATCTTTCTCAGTTCCTTCATAATATCCTCAGGATGAATTTTAAATTATTTAGTCTGTTCATTTCTAATTGTGCTGACAAACTCGTTCTGATTTACACCCTCCCATTCCCAAATCGTGGTATCTAACTATTGCATCTGCAAACGAGGACATAAGTAGGATGGGAAAGTGCTCATGCGTTGGATGGCCATGCACTACCAGCCCAGAGACTTGAGTTGTAACAATATCACTAAACCCCAATCTTTTTTACTATTAATTTACTAATATTATCATTATTAATATTGATTTAGGCAGCATTTATTAATTATAGGTTTCCTGAATAATTGTATTAATGTTGTTACTTCACAGGCCATAAACGGGGAAGCATAGTATTTTTTTATTTTTGCAACAATCTTTGATGCTGGCCAGCACAGCTGTGGGGGCAGTGATTTTTGGTCGGGCATTGGCATTGTAGCATAGTAGGGTGTGTGTGTGTGTGTGTGTGATGCTACTTGGAGCACAGGCTCTTCATACATAAGCTGAAATAGCTCGTGAAATTTATGGGCAACTTGTGTCAATGTAACATAAGTGTCTTAAAAGTTGTGTCAGTGAATGATATTAGTTAAAAACAATATTATCTCAACCAGAACAGTGAGTTTTTATTTTTCAGATTCTCAGTTTGTTTATCTGAGCTAATAGCATGTGTTGAAATGAGAAGAATTGGAGCCAATCTCCTCTAAATAACCCGCCATAATAATAAAAACAGGATAGCTTATGGAGTGCAGAAAAAGTTTGTGGAGAACATTATTGGAACTAATTGGGTCATCTGAAAAGGCAAAAGTGCATTTATGAAAAACTTAGGTTCCTAACATCTTGGGACCACTGGCAGTTATGCAGCTCTTGTCATCTGGTCATGTGAAGGTGGATAGGAGGTCCTTGAATTGATTGTTGACAGGAATGGAGATGTCCAAGGCAGATCTCGTGAAATGGGGTTATATTGACACTGCCGATATTAAGTGTGAATGTGGTGAGGACCAAACTACGAAACAAAAGCTCCTGTGCCCTATGTGTCCATCATCCTGCTTTGTAGATGATCAGTTTTGAGCAACATTGAATGCACTTGATGTTGCAAAGTACTGCATAATTTTTTTTTTTAAAGTGCTTAACTTGTACAATTTTTAGCTTTGTTTTAATGTTTGCGGCTCATAGAGGTTTAAAAAATTCAGAAAATATGTAGTAATAAATATGTGTGTATTTTATAGGTATTATTCATTAGAATTTGATATAGATGCTTACAGAAAGAAAACAAAAAATCTTACACTATTATTTACTGAAAGAAATCCGTTAATTTCTTCTGCGTTTCTGTTTCTCCATTTTGTACATATTTTTCCAGTTCATAAATCTAATCAAATATTGTTTTATCAACAACCGCTGAGTATTCAAAGAAATGGTGGAGCGTCTCCATTGCATTCAAAGCTTCTTGCTCCTTTTGAATGTTATTTACGTCTGTAATCTGTATCCAAAATCTGCCATCGGTCAGCTTCATCTTCACTATCATTTCCATCAGTACACGTGCTCACACAATTCTTAACGATATCGTCGTAGTTATGTTCTTCGGCAGTAGCCACGTCATCGTCATTCTGTACGAAGTCTTTGAAGTTTGGCGTTAACATACTGGTTTCGTGAAACACAAGCTTGGTCCATTCCTCATTGGTAGGTCCAACTTCAACCTCACCTTCTCTTGTTTATCTGTAATGATCCAAAACCCAGCTTTATTGAAGCCATTTTTTGACAATAATGTCACTTACTGTATACCATGCCATCCTATTCGTTAATCTCCGTGCTATTGTCCCCCCCCCTTTTCAGGCACATGTTTAACAACTTCTATGCGTGAAAAGCATTTGAACGTGTGTATGATACCTTTGACCTAATGTTTGAAATTTACTGTTGGTATTGGCAGGCAAGAACATGACTACCGAGCGTGGTGGTGTAACGGTAAGCGTTCTGGCCTAGCATCCGGGAGGACGGCGGTTCGAATCCCCGTCCGGGCATCCAGATTTGGGTTTTCCATGGTTTCCCAAATCACTCCAGGCAAATGCCGGGATGCTTCCTTCAAAAGGCCATTGCCGAATTCCTTCCTATTCCTTGTACCCCATCCTTTCCCGTCTTTAAAGACGTCGCTGTTAAGCACTTATATATATAAAAAGAACATGACTCTTACGTTTGCAAGTGTCTTTGTGGGCTGCAGCACAGATGTCAATAAAAAGAACAGTTTTTTTTTTTTTAATTTATCTTCATTTCCTTGTCAACTTTTTACAACCAATTTTTAAGTAATATCTTTGTCATCCAAGCCTTTGTATTACTGACATATTCAACATGTAGAGTCTTGACACCATTAAAAGATATAGGTCGCTTTGATTTCCCGATGATGTAAGGGGTCATCCATTAATGACGTGGGGTGAAATGGGGTGAGGTCTGGCGAAATCTCACGAAACTTCACCAGGGGGGGGGGGGGGGGGCGTCAGCATGAACCCTAAAAAAAGTTACGAGGTCGATTAGTAGGGGGGGGGGTCTCCGTAATAATCTCACGTCATATTATAGGTGGGGGGGGGGGGCGACCAGATCTCACGAAGTCTCAACAGAGGGGGGGAACCGGAAAAACATCTCACGTCATTAATGGAATTCCCCTAAAGGGGGGTTTGTACGCACCAATCCTATTTACACGTTGAAGAATAGTAAGACCTTCCTTGCTTTGTTTTCCTCCTTTAAATATAAATGTTTTATCCGGAAGGCACTTGAACAACAAAGCAGTTTCATCTGCGCTGTAAATATCGTTTGGATTATACCCTTCTAAAAGATTTTACAGATCTTCATTCCATTGGTTAAACACGCCTTAGTCCACAGATTTATATTCCACAGCTGCTTTTTTGAAAGCTATATCATGACACTTTTTAAAACCTAGCCATTACTAGCTGAAAAGTTCTGAATTCCCAGTTTTTAGACTTTTCTTTCAACAAAGGTGCATCTATGGGAATGTTCTTTTTGAGGGTTTGTTTTATCCATTCTAAAAGGGACTTTTCAATGTTTGGAAATTCGAAAAGTCTACTACTCTTAAATTTCCGTGTCCCTCAGAGTACTGACGCTTTACAGAATCTTTAGATTTTATAAAAGGTGAATTCTGGTAAACCGAACTCATTCATTATTTCATTTTGCGATTTCCCGTTTTAGAATGCATTCACTATTTTAATTTTATCACTTAACGACAACACTTTACCTTACGTTTTGACATTTTGAGTACGTGCCAAACCTTCCTTTACAATCAATATTTATCAACCGAAACTCGCCGGAAGATGGAGCCAGTGGCAGGCTTCAAAACGTCGCTCTACATTGACGCGCTATCCCGGCGGAAAGCTCTTAAGATTTTACGGTAGAGGTGGGAAAACTAACTAAAAAGAACGGTGCTCATTTGATCACGCTATGAAAAGAACTAGTTCTTTTCTACGGTTCACCAGTTCACTAGCTCAGTTTAAACAAAAAGAGCAGTTATATCCATATTGAGTGTAATATCTGTTCGTTTTATTTACATTTAGATTGATTTCTTAGGTTAATCTCACATCGGTTATTTTCATTTATTTTGAAACATTTTTGTTTCTTAAATACTACCGGATTACTTTCACGCAGAAAAGCCCTTTCAAAGCGTCAATGAAATATTGTTCGGATTGCTGGAAATATTTGAGAGATAGTTAGAGGATTGTAAGTTTTAAATTAATTTATTTACAGACACAAAGTACAATCAATTTTAAAGAACTCTTTACTTTAAATGAAATGAAGGTTACTGTTCACAAACAAAATTTTACTTATTTGGCCATTCAGCAGCCTACTTCATTTTTCAATGCGAACTTGTCGAGCATTTGAGAATAATCTTTCACAAGGCACGCTTGTAGTCGTTATACACAAAGAGAAGCGGAGCGGGACCTCAGATTCGAAAGAACTAGCTCTCCAGTGGCACTGCTCCGCTGTGTGCTGAGAGCAGGAATCTTATAACGTCGCGAACGAACTAGCTCTACCCGCGCCGAGCGCTTGGGATCGGAGAACGACGCGAACGAATTGGCTCTTCCCGCGCCGAGCGCTTGGGATCGGAGAACGTCGCGAACGAACTAGATCCTTCCATGCTGGGTGCTGGAATCGGAGAACTTCGCAAACGAACTAGCTCTTCTCGATCTTCCGGATTTCTTATTTTTTCGGAGCGAAGTGGATAAACAATGAGCGGCGTGGAACTAAGAATAAACACGGATCGGGCGAGAGTGGCAAAGCCGAAACCGACTTACTGTTGGCGCACACTCCATTGAAGTTAAGCTCAATCGAGACCGACACACCACCTAATAGGCCCGTTTACACGCACGGTTTTTCCGGCGGTTTTGGAGCGTACGCTCCGGGCGCGCGCATCAATCCTTTACGTGTAAATGCTCGGTGGTCAGAGAGGCCTGGCGCGCGCTCCGAATGCGCACATCTGGCGCGCAGGTCTAACGGGGCCTTGTGTTTACACGTGCATTGTCGGTCTGCAGTAGAGATGGGCAAAACAGCTTTTTTCCAGTAATACGTTATTCAGTTATTGCTTCTTTTATCTAACCGCTTTTTTTTAACCGTTAGAAATAACGTATAGTTATTTTGTTCTGAAGTAATATCTGTGGTGACGCTACTAAAATCTCTGCTCAGAAACGCTCTTCTCTTGTTGAAAAAGCTGGAAATGTCAAATAACCGGATGTGACGTATATAGCGGCCCTGACGTCACGAAAAGCCGCTTATTAGCGTTATTTAGCGTTTAACGATATGTCCCGAATAGCGGCTTTCAAATAAGCGGCTTCCTAATAAGCGGCTTCCATAGTAACTGTCAGAGACACTATATACGCCTTCGACTTGTGTTTATGTATTTGTTTAATAAGTCGCAGTGATGCCTTGATAAATTAATATAGAATTTTAACACGACCAGCTTTAGCGGTTTGTGTATAACGTGATTTATGGACGTACGATAAAAAAAAAATGCGAAGTGGGCAGTTTTGATTACGTGTTAATATATTTTTCTGTTTGAAACTAATGAATTTGTAGTATGAGTTTTTATGAATATATGCAACAAATACAGAAGATTAACTTTGCTGAAAGTAAACAATTTTTCAGTCTGGCTATTAATTCGCATTAAGTTTTGTGTGGCTATAGTTATATGTATAGCATACTTTACATATGTTGTAAATGTGTCCCAATAACAGACCAGCTGCAATTTAAATATGTTGTTCAGACGTACATAAAAGTAATTTGAAATGTAAATATGATTTGCTGTTTAAAACTAAATGACTTGTGGAAATACTAGCGCTTTTCGATGGTTTCTCCATCTGTTGGTAGCTATCGCAGTTAATAACGGTTAAAGGTATTAAAAAGCGTTTACATAGGTGGTGTCTTCTAGTGATCGCTATCGAAGTTAATAACGCCTTCAACTGGCAAAGACGATATAACACATGTACACAGCTGTAACAAAAAGCATAGTCAAGTGGTTTTTGATGGAAGGATGGATGCTGAAAACCAGTTTAATGGTCACTAAGTCGTAGAGATATGATAAATTTTGGACCCTATCGCAAATAACACCTGCAAAGTAGTATTTAACGTCGTCAGCAGTAGCGACATCTGTTGGGCACTATCGCAGTTAATAACGGTTAGAGGTTGGAAAAAGCGGTTTGCATAGGTGGTGTCCTCTAGTGATCGCTATCGAAGTTAATAACGCCTTCAACTGGCAAAGACGATATAACACATGTACACAGCTGTAACAAAAAGCATAATCAAGTGGTTTTTGATGGAAGGATGGATGCTGAAAACCAGTTTAATGGTCACTAAGTCGTAGAGAGATGATAAATTTTGGACCCTATCGCAAATAACACCTGCAAAGTAGTATTTAACGTCGTCAGCAGTAGCGACATCTGTTGGGTGCTATCGCAGTTAATAACGGTTAGAGGTTGGAAAAAGCGGTTTACATAGGTGGTGTCCTCTAGTGATCGCTATCGTAGTTAATAACTATTATTTTGCGATGGTAGTGTCATCTAGTGGTATTTATTGCAATTAATAACGGTGAGAGAGGCAATAAGCGGTGACTGATGCACTCGTAGCGGGCGGTCGACGAACAATTACAGCGCTGTCAGAGAGGGAAATGCTGACCGTTATTTGAATAACTCCAGTTATCGTTTTGGCCGCTACTTTCTAAACGGCGTTTTTAAAATAACGGTTATTTGTAGCCGCTTAGTTATTTGTGACCCATCTCTAGTCTGCAGTCTTGATGCGTCAGTACAAGTTCGTTGTTGGTTCGACTTTCTGGGTGACTTTATTTAACTTTACCCTGCTTTAACAGATAAAAATCTAAATCTTGAAAAATGTGGTCAAGAGATAATTTTGAAGGATTTATAGAACTTTATAAGAATTTTCTATGTTTGTGGAAGGTTAAATCAAATGACTTCAAAAATAAAAATTAAAAAAATCGTAAATATGATTAGTTAGTAGAATTCAGCAGGGTAAATGTATGTGAAAGTGAAAACACAAAGATTTCTTCACTGAAAGGATTCAAGAAAACCGGCAGCAATTCCAAAAGAACTGAGAAAAATATATTATTTAAGCAATTTAAAATCTTGGAGGGATATTCCAGTTGCCAAAAAAACGAAGAGTAGGAGGCTTCCTCATGACTGTGTCTTGTTTTGATATGTGTGGAGATACTAACTTTAACTTCACCTTTTTAGGTAAGGGTGTCAGGTATTGGAATAAGCTACACAAGGAAATGATGAACAATTTACCAAAAACGTTGAAAGAATTTAAAGTTAAAATTTGTAGAGGCCAAATGTAGGTGGGTGCAGGAAAGGGGTAAGATGGGTGTGTAGGGAAATTGTCACAGGAGTGTGCGCTCCATTGCAATTTAATGAAATATTATTATTATTAAAATATAGTTATATATGGAACTGTCGTTTGGTAGACAATTTTTTAAATCATCTGGGTCATTTATTTTTCACGTTGCTCTCACTAAAGAGCCATGTGTCCATATAGATCTCTAGTATCGTGCCATCTTTCCGCCTATATACACTTTTTTTATTTAATTCTTTCTGTACACCAAAAAAAAAAAAAAAATTAAAGCTACTCATATTGCTCAGTTTATGACATTTCTTTGGAGGATATTATAAATACACTTATAAACACAAACACAACTAACAAAAACAACAACGACCTGAAAACCGAGTGTTGCAAGCTGGACCATCTACAAAACTTTCCAACCCGGCGGAAAGTCCACGCGCCACGGGATAACGGTCATTTTTGGCGCGTACGCTCCAACCCGCAGTCCTGGCGCGCGTGACTGGAGTGTTGACCATTTTTCGTCGCACGCTCCAGGAGCGACGGTCCAATCTCACGCTCCGGCGCGGCAGTCCGGCGCGCCGTTCCGGACCGGCAGTTTGGCGCGTACGTGTAAACGGGCCTATTACCTCTTCCAAGAAGAACTACCGTTCGTTTTTAGTGAGCGACTGCTCACTCGCTCTTTCAAAAGAACTGTTCTATAGAACTGGTTCACTCGCGAACGACCTATTTTACGCAACTGACTCACCAAGAAAGCTTACATTCGTTCTTCATTCTTTAGTGTTAGCAATTCCTTCTTTAGTTTTATCAATTGTTCCATACTGTCTTACTGTCTCTTAACTCTGTTGTCTTCTCTTCTTACTAGCTTCTTTAACTTGGTAGCCTTTTTTTTCGCTGTCGTCAGTCTTTAGACTGGTTTGATGCAATCCTCCATCCCTTCCTATCCTGTGCTACCTCTTCATTTCTACATACCCCTTACAACCCACGTCCCCAATTATCTGCTTCATATATTCTAATCTCTGTCTATCTCTACAGTTCTTACCTTCGACTGTTCCCTCCACTAACAAATTAACCAATCCAGCATGTCTCAAAATATGACCTACCAGCCTGTCTCTTCTTCCTGTAAGCTTCTTCCATAAACTTCTTTTCTCACCCATCATTTCCAAAACTCGTTTATTTCTTACTTTGTCTGTCCACCTAATTTTCAGCATTCTTCTGTAGCACCACATTTCAAATGCTTCAAGTTTCTTTCTTTCCGGTATTCCTAAAGTCCATGTTTCGCTACCGTAAAGTGCTGTGCTCCACACATAGAGTTTTAAAAAGTTCTTTCTAATTCCTAGATCAATATTTGAAACTAAAAGGTTTCTCTTTTTCATGAAGGCTCTTTTTGCTAGTGCTGTTATGCTTTTAACATCATTCCTGCTTTGGCCATCGGTTGTAATTTTGCTTCCCAGGTAACAGAACTCACTCACTTCTCCTACAGCATCCGATCCTATTTTTATATTTAATCTGCTAGTATTGGTACCATTTCTGCTACATTTCATCACTTTTGTCTTACTTTGATTTATATTCAGTCCAAAATCTTCCTTCAGTATTTTGTTCATGCCATTCTATAACTTCTCAATATCCTCAGCCCTCTCTGCTAACAAGACAATGTCATCAGCAAATCGTAGCATACTGATTTTTTCTCCCTGAAAACTTATGCCACATGGAAATTTTTCTTTGACTTTCTTCATTGCTTCTTCTACATACAAGTTGAATATTAACGGGGATAGACTACAACCTTGTCTCACACCCTTTTTAACTGAGGCATGTCTCTCGTGATTCTCTACTTTTATTACAGCCACTTGATTCTTATATAGTTTATAGAGTATTCTTCTATCTCGATACTTTAGACCTGACTTCTTTAAAATTTTGAACATCTTGTCCCACTGAACATTATCAAAAGCTTTTTCTAAATCAACAAATGCCATAAAAGTATCTTTGTTTTTCTTGATCTGCCCTTCAAGTATTAATCTTAAAGACAGAATTGCTTCCCTTGTACCGCGATTTTTCCTAAACCCAAACTGATCTTCACCTACTATCTCTTCAACTACCCTTTCCATCCTTCTGTATATTATTCTGGTCAGTAATTTTGAAGCATGTGATGTTAGACTAATGGTGCGATAATTCTCACATTTGTCGGCTTGTGCTTTCTTTGGAAGTGTGAAGATGATATTTTTATTAAAATCAGTTGGAATTTCTCCTGTTTCATAACTTTTTGATATCAGCTTGAATAATCTTTTGATTCCTTCATCTCCTAGAGATTTAAGAAGTTCTTCAGGGATCTCATCAATTCCAACTGTCTTATTTGCTTTCAAGTCATTCAGAGCTTTATTAAATTCTGTCCTCAAAACAGGATCTCCTAAGTCATCAATGTCGACATCGCCTTCCTTTTCCAATACACAATTGTTAAAGTCGTCCCCAACATACAGTTTCTCAATGTATTCCTTCCATCGGTTAGCTCTATCTTCTGAACTTAAAAGAGGTTTCCCATCGGCAGTTTCATACCTCTTTTCTTCATTTCTCCAAAATTCTGTTTAATCTTTCTATATTCAACTTTTCCTACGACCATTTCCTTTTCTACTTCTTCACACTTTTCTTGTAGCCATTTTTCTTTTGCTGTTTTGCATTTCCTATTTATTTGATTTCTAAATTGCCTGTACTGCTCTCTTCCTGCATCATCCTGAGCATTTTTGTACCTTCTCCTCTGATCCATCAGCTCCAAAATTTCTTCTGTGATCCAAGGTTTTCGGGCAGCTTGTTCCCTAAAGCCTAATGTTTCTTTGCCAGCTTTCATTATTTCGGTCTTTAATGCATTCCATTCGCCCTCGGTTGAGCTCCTTTCACCTATGTCGACCATTTCTGCAAATTTTTCTCTTGTGCTAGATTGTGTAAATTCTGTATTTCATTTTTTGTTTTGTTATAAAAATTTCTTCTCCCATTATTACTACCTTCTTGAACTGTCCCCACTGCCAATCCACCATAATTGTTTTCACTGAACCTTCCTTTGATGTGCATCTTCAGTTATGAAACAAGTGCATTTTTATAAATGTACTTCTCACTTTATTTAGTCTAGTAGTTAACTGAATCCTCTAATAGCCACCGAAATTTCTTCATTTCCTTCAGTTATGCGAGACCACACGATTGTCACCATTTTTTATTAGGAATATAACTTAAAAAATTTGGTCCCTTTGTGCTCTGCTCTACCACTTGTGTGAAACCACCTTTCCTTACTAAGGTATTTGTATATATTTCTGTTCCATTGTTTTAGTAATCTTCGTTCCAAGTTGACATCTGGCTATGAGCTATGAATACCAGTCTTTGCTATCCAATGTGAATACATCTACTTCAGTTGCGTCTCTATTTCTACAGTTCACTAATAACCATCGGGGAATGTCTCACTGTCTAACTTTTCTTCCTTTCTTATATTAGTACATTATATTCCGAAAATTCACAAGTAAGGAAGCGTGGATAAACCACGTAGCTCCATTTTGGCCTCCTGGTCCCCCCTCCCCCCCCACGTAGCCCGACATGGCTTTTGTCTCTACCCCCCCCCCCCTCCCCCACGTAGCATGTAGCTTTTTTCCATATTGATTCCAGAAGACATTTTATACTGTTTTCTCATGTCAGACTATCGTAAATTACAGTACATACAGGGATGATTAAATGATTGAAATAAATATTTACATGCTTCTCTGTGTTCTGTATCTCATTTTAACTGTGACAAATAATATGAAAGAAAAGCTACGTGGCCTGGCTAGTAACCCCCCCCCCCCCCCCACGTAGCCGAGTGTAGCTTTCCAGCCAACCCTTGCCTCCCCTAGACTGAGCCAAGTACTTTATGCACAATCCCTAAGAGTCTTATTACTGGCTTCGCAATATTTCCAGCTTTAACCATCACATTCCCAGCTTCGATTCCATCTGTAATTGATTCATAAGCTTCAACTATTCGTTTAGTATTTATGTTATTTCCCATCACACATCAGCATTCAGTATCCCTTTGGTCACATAATTCTGATTTTTGTCTGTGTGTATGTATACGCCTGACACAATATGTATTGACTGGATTTTTTTTTTTAAACTGCAGATACCAGGTTGGGCCAAAAACTAATGCACCACTTTTTTTTTCGCAGCCCCCAACAATGGTATGAATGTTAAACTTTAGATATGAATTCTTTGAAGTTTTCAGAGTGCGCATGCAAAGTGTTCATTTCTTTTGACAGATAGTGTACTTGCAGCAATGGTGGAGCATGGCATCTGTGAGTGATGTACATTATAAGCAGCGTGTCATGATTGAATTTCTCACTGCGGTGCAAGAAACATTTATGTGCAGTTTACGAAGCATCAGCAGTCGACAGAAATATGGTTAGTTGCTGGGCGCAGAGGGTGAGACCATCTGAAAGTGGTTCTGCAGAGCTCCAAGATTTGCAGTGGTTGGGAAGACCACCCAAGGCTGTAACACCCGACAATATGCAGCATGCTGATGTGCTCATTCGCATAACGACTTGGCAGTTGGAACGCGAGCTATCAATCAGCAAAGGAAGTGTGGGTGTAATCGTCGGTGCACTTGATTACACAAAAAAGTGTTTGTGATGGGTTCCGCGCAGTCTTACGGAGGAACAAAAAACTCTCAGGACAAACATTTCTTCAGAATTTCTGCATTATTTTGAAGCTGAGGGAGAAGCCTTCTTGTCCCAGATTGTGACAGGTGATGAAACCTGGGTTCACCATTTTGAGCCTGAAACAAAATGGCAATCGATGGAATGGCGCCATCCTGACTCTCCACAGAAGGAAAAACTCAAAGCAACTACTTCCACTGTTATGGTCATGATCACTGTGTTTTGGGATTGTGATCGAGTCACACTAGTTGATGTGATGCCGAGAGGCACCAACATTAATTCTGAGATATATGAGAACATATTAACCGAACTTAAGAAGAACTTCCAGCAACTTGGATGCCATAACAACCCAGGTGATTGTTTCCTTCAACATGATAATGCACACCCTCACACAAGTTTGAGAACATTGGAACACATCACCAAACAGGGTTGGGTAGTGTCACCCCATACATCCTATTACCCTGACCTAGCTCCCTCAGACTTTCATATGTTTGGGCCATTGAAGAATGCCATTCATGGGAGACATTTTGAGGATAACGAAGAGGTGATTCACACAATGAAGAAACGGCCTTGTGAACAGAACGAGGAGTGGGGTATACACGCTCTTGGGTCTTGCTGGAGGAAGGCCATTGAATGGGAAGGAGATTACATGGAAAAATAGGGAGTTAGAAGAAACGTCATTCTTTCTTGTGTATAGGTTTTGTTTTGTTCAATAAATAATTGTTGAAGAAAAAAAATCTGGTGCATTAGTTCTTGGGCCACCCATCTAGTAATAACCTGTGTCATGGGTTAACATACAGCATACCTTTTATCCAGATTAGTAACATACTTCTCCATGGTTTGAGTGTCTAAATCCCTGAATTTTTGTCAGTCTGTCTGTGCACATCACAAAATCTAATGGACACAATTTCACAAAGCTCCCTGTTAAAAATTGCTTATGTTTTGTATTGTAATGTAGGATCTTTCTATCAAGATCATGAACAGTTCCAGATGATAGGAGAACCAGAACTGCAAAATATTAGAATCTACGCCTGAGTGTGTGTGTGTGTGCCTTATGGTAAAACTAATAAATAAATTGTGCTTAGTGATACCTTATGTCATCAGTTAACATATAAAACTTTTAATCACAATTAGTACTATATTTCATTCTTAATATAGAGGTGAAAATTGTAAAATTTGGAATTTTTCATAGCTGTATGCTCGAATTGATCAAAACTTCTTTGAAACTACACTGTGATTGCTTATGTTGCATTAGTGGTAGCTTACATTATGACACACTGAAAAATAATGGTCTGCTAATATAATCACATATACATTATTTTTAAAATGTGTTTTTTAATTTTATTTATTTTTGTTACAAGCTATTTATCTCCCTTGAAACCTAACTGAAATTGATAAATGAGGTTTTATTTTAAAGATTGGTAAGATCATATCTTAAGAAATTCGACCATTAAAGAGCAAAAGTATCATTATTTCCAAAAACATTCTTTCTTTAAATGTGACCATTAAAGTTTTCTTTCAGGAGTCATTTACCTCCCTGCAATCAAACCAAAATCCATAAATGAGGTTTCATTTTAAAGATTAAATAAAGTCTTTGCTTTTGTAACATCACATTTTAAGAAAGTGATTTTTCGGAATTTGACTCTTAAAGTGCAAAAGTATGTACTATCAAGGTCATGTGTATGAGTCAGTTCAAAGCCAAGACACTAGGGGCCACTGGTATTGAATACAGTTGATCTTGTTACTGCTGTACAACATATCATCGAGATATGGATATACTTTGTGTGTATAATTCTGCTTATTTGTATTCTGGTGAGGCCTATGACACTTTTGCTTCAGGGAAGGGATAGCTTTAGATGTTTATATCAAAGAAAATGGCTGCAGAATAGTGCATATCAGGTGAAATCTGGAACATATTGCTACATATTGCAGTTTGTCTTTCAACCTACCACAAACCACCAACCTCGTTATTAATTGTTTTATTTATGAAACTTTCACACAGGTTAGTGCTTTTTATGCAATGCTATTAAACATTTTATTCGTTAATTTTTTTGCATGGGTCATCTGTTTGTTGTATAATAGTATCCATCAGTTTAATATCGTCTTCAAAATGTTTAAAGTATAACACATAATTGAAGCAATTCTAGCATAGGTACAGGCATAGCTATGCGTAGTAATTTAGTCTATCGTACCTTTGTAAATTATTTTTATTGTTCTTGCAATTTTTTATTGATTTTTATCCTTGGTACAGAATCATCACTATTCATAAATTAATGATAAAAAATCATGACATAGATTAATATTGTTCAATTCTCAAACTCTATTTTATTGATATTTAACCCTACATTGAATTCATTATAAAATTTGTACCAAATGGATGGTTATTTATAGCCTAAAGGAAAAAGCTGAGATATCTCTTATCTACAGGATCAAAGTCACTAGTACTGCTACTGTGACATGATTGCTATTCTGTTACCATTTTTTTATTATTAAGTAATCATTTTACAAGTTTATCATGAAACAGAGTTATCATGCATGAAAACGGTAAGTGAATCTTGTTCGGTGATTTTCAGTTGTCTTCTCCTCTAGTACTTACTGAGATCTGAGTGCTGGTTTCCCTACCAGATCAGTGCCTGAGTATCTCTTTGGAACTAAATTGACTGCCAATCAGCTTCGAACAATCCGCGTTTCATTTTGGTGTGCATAAGTCAAATTTAAATTAAATTTAGCTTGTTTAACATTAACTTTTCCCATTTGTTAGCTGCCATCAGGTTGCAAGATACAACAAGGAATTTCTAAACATGGTAGCTAGTGAAATACTACATGGCTACAGTTCAAAAACTGGTTTATATGCATATTAATAATGTTTATGTAACTCAAGTGACATACAATCCCAGTTAATCATTGTGTATATAAATCTATACTATTATAAATCTGTAAGCAAGCTGTGTTTGTAGTGAGGCTTGATCTCTAATAACGCAAAAACTACCGCATCAATTTGCATGGTGTTTCCAAATTTTTAAAGCTAATGTTGTTGATCAACATCTGCAGAAGTAGCTAACGACTAATATGTACCATGGGAAGAAGCAAGTCAGTAAAAAACTTCAGAAATGTGAAACTGTAGACCACAGATAATTATACACATTCAGACGGTCACTCCTTTCATAAAGTGACCTGACAAAATTTAGGATTTCCTTTTTTTTTTTTACTTCTGCGATTCATTTTTCTGGACCGCAGTACTTCAAAATAAAAAGAATACATGAATCAAGTATAATCAGCATTTACTTGAATCGTAACAGGTCTGTTGAATTACGAAAAAGTTATATTACTAATATTGAAGACATGTATTGTCTCTGGTAGACTGTTATACAATTTGTCTCTGGAACAAAACTGCTACGTGAAAACTGTACAATACAACCACAATAAGCCAATACTTAATACGAAATTCAGTTTTTTCTCGAAGAGCGATGTCTGAAAAACAGCTATTATAAATATCAGTAAGTAATAAAACATATTTCTTTCATAATGACTTGTGCGGAATTGCACATATTTGGAAGTACTTTATTCGATTAATATGTCTCGTGGCTATAACGTGCAAATATAACTAGGCATCCGAAAATTCAGGTACATGCGACTCAAATAATTACATAGAAAATACGGATATATTGAAAGAAACTCAAAAAAAAAATTTTCATATCCTAATGCTACACCGCGTAAATTATAAAGCTAAAAGCATCGTCCCTTTGGCCTATAACAAAGCATATCAGCTGTCATCACTGTCCAGGTTGCATTTCAATCAATTTACAACTTGCGATAATTTTGCCACTCAGAAATAATTGCTTGAGTTACATGCACATTAGTACATATACTGTACCGTGATCCATTTTGACATTTTTGAATTAATTATATCTGACTGAAATAATGACAATAATGATACGACGATTTGAAACCAAGATTAACTCCAATTCACGTAAATTTCTATTTTAAAGCAGGAATAATTGATGGTGTATCAACATAAAATAAAAACCAATATCCAAACAGCAAAAAATAAATAAATCAGAAAAAATTGAGATGCTGTGATTATTGGTAACGAAATTTTATTTCAAATATAACTAGGCATCCTAAAATTCTATTCTACACCGCGTAAATTTTAAAACTAAACCCGTTATGCCTGATGCTAAACAAAACGAGTCAATTGTCATCTGGTCCAGGCTGTTGTTTCGCCAGGTACTTACATGCGACTGAAATAATTACATAAAAAACACGGCTATATTGAAAGAAACTTAAATTAAAAATGTTTCATATCCTAATGCTACACCGCGTAGATTATAAAGCTGCAGGCATCGTCTCTTAGGCCTATAACAAAGCATCATATCAGCTGTCAGGTTGCATTTCAAGCGATTCACAACTTGCGATAATGTTGCCACTCAGAAATAATTGTTTCAGTTACATGCACGTTACTACATAAACTGTACCATGATCAAATCTCGACATTTTTGGATTAATTATATCTGACTGAAATAATGAAAGTAATGATACGACGATTTGAAATCAAGAGTAGCTCCAATTCACGTAAATTTCTATTTTAAAGCACGAATAATTGATGGTGTATAAACATAAAATAAAACCAATATCCAAACAACAAAAAATAAAAAACAACAAAAAATAAATAAATCAGAAAAATTGAGATGCTGTGATTATTGGTAACGAATTTTTATATTTCAGCACACTTCCAAGAGGACTAAGTCGTAGATTACTGCTATATTTACATAAATTTATGGCACCGCGGTTATGTTGCAATCCTCGGTATCCACATTTAAAAATAAACTTTTTTTAGTTAAGTATCATGGAAACAATATTTTTCATTATATCCACAGATACATCCTTAACAAAGCTTATACCTAGCTATATAATCCCAGGCAAAGTTTACACATAAAATCGCCAAAAAAATTACACATAATGATTATAATATCAGCTTTCTTAACGTTACAACTATTATATATCCATTTAAATTTTCGGTACCACGGTTAACGTGGAATCCTCCATATCAGCATTTAAAAATATTATGTTTTAGCTGAGTTAAATATTGCTTTCAGAAATAATATTATTTATTACTACCACAGATATTATATGAATAAAACAACTCTCTGTCATCAGTATGAAAACCGAACCTAACGTATTAACCGAAACAAACGAAACTATTCAGAATACATTAACAGTTCATGCCTTTCCACGTTAATGTCTGATAAGAGAATAAAATCGGTAAATAATTTCTACTAGGGATGCTCATCCAGAAAATACATCGATGTTTTTTTCGATGTGATGCATCGAAACGTTGCATCGATGTTTCACGATGCATCGAATAAAAACATCGATGTTTTCGATGCATCGAATAAAAACATCGATATATATATATATCGGTTAATAAAGGTTAGGAAAGCATAAAAATGAGACAAAGATTAGGAAACTAGCAAAATGAAGTATTTATTTAAATTATATTTTTAATTAGTCTTTTACAAAGACAATTTGAAATTACTGGGATTTATAAATTAGAAATTCCAATAGAAAGATAGAATAAAAGTAAAGCGAGGAACGCTGAAAGAGAGGCAGTGTTGGGATTCTAATCTAATTGGAATTTATAAATCCCAATATTTTCTCTCTAAAAATTTTACTAATCCGCTTTCCTTGAATTCTGTTTCGTTGTTGATTTAAAACTTGTGCAGCTTTTGAAAAAAATCTTTTTGATGGCACTGAGCTGGCTACCAAAGTTAAATATTTATAAGCTATATTGTACAATTTTTGAAACTGTTGTTTATAATCGGACCATACTTATAACGGATTTTCACTAAGCCGGCCAACCGGAGTTCTCAAGTAGACAGACAGCTCGTTGGGAACGCTTTCTTCGGTCTTGTTTGATTTCCAGTTTCTTTGAACTAGTTTGTGATGATCGGTCCAAAGACTGAAATCTTCCGATGTTTTGTCTGAACTATCTGAATCAGATTCTGTTCGCATTTCTTCCAGCTCCCTCTTCATCATATCTTTGATCTTTTGAATAGCATTTACACAATCCATCGGGTCTTCAAAATGTAGTTTTTTGAACCGTGGGTCCACTAAGGTCGCGATAGATAAAGACGAAATTTGTTCGATAACACCCATCCGTTTGTTGATTTCTTTTAGGATAAGCTTATGTACTTCCATCATTAAAGGTTCATCAGTCTCAACTGATTTGAGTTTTTAAAGCAGTGCACTAAAGGGATCACTTTACTGCTGGTACAATATTTATCACCAGATATTTCTTTAGTTGCTGCTGCAGGTATGTTAAGAAGAAATGACGCGATATTTAATTCCAAACCAGTCAGCATTGGAGGTGCTGTTTTATGGCAAATCAATATATTACTCACAACATTTTTAAGCTCCAAAAATCTTTGAATCATATGTGCTATTCCAGCGTGTTGGCAGGCCTTGTATTAAATTTATTTCAGCACTTACTGACTTTCTCAAATCGTCTCTTGACAAACAACTGTGTTTAAAGAAAGTAACAATGGTCTTTATTATTCACAATATATTTTCTAAAGGTATTTTGAGAATATTTTGAGCAACTAAATTAAGTGTGTGAGCGAAACAAGGGATGTGCTTCTTCTTTCCAAATCCTAATTCTACAGCTTTTACCATATTCGGGGCGTTATCAGTAACGACCGCAGAGACTTTGTCCGTATCAAATCCCCAATCGTTGCAGGTCTTAAGTAGCATGTCTGCTATATATTCCGATGAATGACTTTCATTGAGTTGATAAACTCCTAATGTCACTGATTCGAACATCGTGTCTAGACCAAAATGCGCTGTGACGCCCAAAAAGCTGCGCATCTGCATGTCTGACCATATATCACTTGTTAATGTGAGATGTTCAACATTTGAGAGTTTTGATTTTATTAATGTTGCCAAAGTGTCATACTTGTCATCAAGCCACCGTGTCACAGTTGCTCTGGTGGGTATTTTATAATGAGGAGCAGTAACTTTAAGCAAATTTTTGAAGCCTACTAGGTACTTTTAGCCTTGCCCTAAGGTGTGGCTCCGTCCTACACTGTCGGGAAATTTCATGTCAACTGTAATTTTTTATTGTTTTATCAAAATTAAATTAAAAGAAAAATGTCATGTGATTTTGTAGGTGACAAAATAAAATATAACAATACAATTTCCTATTTTTTGTTATGCTTTAAAACCAATCACATAACTTAGTTTTTTTTGTAGTTTTATCCAAGTTGAAAAAAAATATTGAGATTTTGTAAGTGACAAAACATCGTATAGCGTTACAAGTTACTGTTTTTTTGTTTTGCTTTAAAATCAATCATATCGCGTAGTTTTTTCTTGTTTTATGCACGTTAAAAGAAAAAATTTAATGTGATTTTGTAGGTGACAAAAATAACGTGTAGCGATACAATTTTCAAGTTTTTGTTTTGCATGAAAACTAATCGTGTTGCATATGTATTTTTTTTATTCAAGTAAAACAATGTAATTGGATATTTTAGGTGACAAAAATAACGTATAGTAATACAATTTTCTGTTTTTGTTTTGCTTTAAAACCGATTCTATCGCATCGAAGAAACACATGTGTTCTTTCGATGTATCGAATGAAAAACATCGATGCATCGTTAAACATCGAAAGTAAACGATGCATCGGATTGATTCGATGCATCGAATAGTAAACATCGATGTTTTCGATACATCGATGTATATCGAGCATCCCTAATTTCTACACCTGCCAAGGCACGAGCGCGTGAAGCAGCGGGCAAATGCTAGTATTTACTATTATTGGATGATGCTAACAATGCAGTAATTAAGAATTATGATCCTGGACATTATGTTTCTGGTACTTCTTGTATGAGAAAAGTTTAAATTAAAACACATTGTATTTGATTCACTTTTTTTTACATCACCCACCACGCATTACAAAACAAATTTGATTTATCAAATTATTTTTCGTGAGTTCTTGTAGTGGCATCTTGTTCCTTCAATTACAAACAAATTGTAATGTGCATAGTCCTTACTTAAAATTAAACCCATCATTGTGAACATATTTGTGTAAAAATATTCATAGGGTACATTATTAACTTTGGAAACTTAAGTTAATAGGTTCAAAAAAAATCAGTAATGGCGTATTGAAGGATCTTATGCCACATTTACACTCTCGCCTCGCGTCTCGCCTCGCGCCTCGTGCACGAGCGCTGACACGAACTGCCATTTACCCTCTCGCAAGAAATCATTCATGGATGACTAGCGGGCGTGCCAACTTTCTTAGTGGGCTGTGGGGTTTGGTCCAATAGTGAAACGCTTTCGTTTATTTTTTAAAAAATGACTTTTTAAGATTTTTAAAAAAGATTTAATGATGTTGATTTGCACCTTCAAGGAGCTAATAAAACTCTTATAGGTTACCAAAATGTTCTCTGTGTCATTATTTATTGAAAACTTTTAACTACTGCTTTACAATCTATTGAGAAGAAAATTTCAACAGTTTCCTGAATTATTATCTATAAACGATAATAACTCCGGAGATTCAGTACCCTCCTCAACAAACTTTAGACATGGAAAAACGATTTGAAGGTATTTTGAAATTCGAGGTTGTGACGATACCATCGAACTAACACAGATCGAGAGGAGTATCTGTGAGTGGGGATATCTTTGACGGAGTCAAAACAATATGGCGACAGTCGACAGTACGCTGCAATACCGTGTGGACTTAATGGCGGGAGTTGCCGACTGTTGAGGACAATACCGCGGGAACGATAATCTAAAAGTGTTTGTAACGGTGCAACTAACGTGTACTGTAATTTCAAGTGTTATGCGGAGTGTTCAGTGTACGCGGACGAGGACTGTACTCCGAACTTTCTAATTATTGTGATAGCGACACGACATACTATTTTCGCCTACTCGGTTCGAATCCTGCAAACTTTGGTGATAGAAGTTCGATTACACGGGTCACTGTAACTGGTGGATACTTCGGCGGTGTATTTTTCGTGTTTCTCCAGATAATAAAGTTGTGTGTTGAATGCAAACTTATTTGATTTGTGTGGTAGTAATTCCTACCCATGTTAGTAGTATAGTTGCCATCACGAGCTACTTCAAGTGATTAGTTTTATGAATAACTTTAATTCTTAGAATTAGTTGTGGAATCCCCACTGGCGACCGGACGACATTGAACCTATAGTAATAGGAATATTTAATCACGAACTTAAACACGCCGCATTGAACCATTCCACCAGGACTCAGAATTATCGCTAATACGCGAGGTGCCTTGCATGGTTTTGCCGTGACAGGACAGTATAAGTGGAAACGGAGGTAGTAAATGACACTGGGCAACACCGAAGTGGATTTTATGTTGTAAAAAACCGAATAGGAAAATCGACAACTGACGACAATCGGAACAGCAGACCGCGCCATAAACCGGTAAGCAGCGACAATATATATGGCAAGACGGTGCAAGCAGAGACCGTGTTCAACAGTCTGCGGGCTAGCAACATCGCAGAAGCTTCGTGGTGTACAGAGTGAGCAGAAAAGCAGCTTCAACGACGATCGACGAGAACATCTGAGGGGTTGGAGCCTTGCGAGAGCCGGTAGCAGTCCGAGAAAACATGGCGATTTCTTCTCATCGCAAGGGAAGTGCAAATTTCAATTTTTTTTTTAATGTAAGAGGCACAAACTGACAGGAGTAGTTTTTTATTTTCAAACGGAATTTTGTTAATTTCATTTGAACTTGTCGAAGTAAATTTCTTTCGACCTTTATTGAATTTTTAAATAGCCAAATGAGTGGGAAAATCTCCGAGCAATTTGTTTAGAATAGCAACTTGTCAGTTTGAGTCAGTAGTTAGTTTTCGTTTTAACGGGAATTTTTCTAATTTTCCTGTGGACTCACTGGAGTGATTTTTTCCTTTTTTTCGACTTCTATTAAATTTTAAGGAATCACATGAGTGGAAAATTTAATTTTTGATGAGACGGGAATCAACTAATTATTCTTGTAATGCTTTGGTTATCAAGTGTCAGCTAGTTCCAGAGTGTTTTTAATTTTTTCGGAGCAAAGTAATTTCTGGAACTTTGATGCTAAGGCGTGTACCTTGTCTAAGAGGGAAGTATTGGTGACTGAAGTATTTTGTGGTCCTAGTTTCTTTCAAGAGTAACTTGGTAAATTTTAGTTAAGGTTGGGTTGTGCCATGGCGTCCGAGAGTGATGGGGGGCTGGTGGTGCCGAACCGCGAGCCTTTGGATGATACTTGTGATGGGCACACCGATCAGTTGACATCGCTTCTGTGGTACCAGAGCTGTCACTGGCCAATGTGTTTGGATACTTAAAGTCCTTGGGAGCCAAGATGGATTCAAATATTAATAACTTGCAATCAAATATTAATGACCTGCGGTCTGATTTTCATAACCAATTGCAGATAAAGTTTGAGGAGCTTAAGGAGGATAACCGTGACTTGAGAAAAGATTTACGCTCTCTTGATTCACTGGGCATACTAAGGGAGTCAGTAGTGGGCCATTCTCAACAAATATCCGAACTTAAGGTTGGGTTGGAGAAAAACAAGTCAAAATGTGAGAAACGTGTTTCGATTCTAACTGATAGTCTGGACAAGCTAGAACAGAATCTAAGGAAGGAGACGGTGTGTCTGCGTCGTGATGTCGGGGTGTTCGACAAAAGAGAGGACATGGTTGATCAGATTGGGACTGGCAACGCGCAGCGGCTGGATGAAGTGGAAACTCACTTCGTCCTCCTGAATAAGAAGATGAAGGTAGGAGAAGAGAAGGTAAGTGAATTGGCTTCTGATGTCAAGTTGGTTTCCCAAGATGTCGAGAGGTGTTCTGCGTTGATAGAGGAGGTAACGGTTGGAGAAGTTTCGATGTTTGTTGGAGGAGGAGACGATGTTGGAGAGGGAGAGCCAATGGAAGTAGAAATGGTCAGTTTTGGGAGACAGATGACAATAGAGGATCATGGGGGAAGATCGTGGAGGTCACACCATATGTGGTACCTAACCTTAACGTGGAACTCATTCTGGGGGCGGATTGGCTGAAACTTGTGGGTGCAGTAATAGATTGGGTAGAAGATACGTTGGAATTCACGAGCGATGAGGGAAGGGTCAAGGTTGACTTAAGGAAAACAAAAAGTAATGCACTAGGGGAGCATGGGAAGATTAAGGTAATAACTTGGGGGGATGCTAGGACCGTCCGCCATCGGAAGGAGAGACATGACAAAAAGGGTGGGCGAATGTCGTATGCAAAGGGAGATCTAGTGCTTCTGCAGACGCACTTCAAGTCATTGAGTGAGAGGAGCGAAATCAAGAAATTTCAGTTCTTGTATGAGGGACCGTACCGGATTGCGGGTAGTCCCCGAGAAAATGCTTTTGTTTTGGAATACCCTAGTGACGGGAGATTGAGGGGCACTTTCAATGTCGTGTCACTCAAACCCTATCGGTGTGCGGCGACACAAGGTGGTGGGGGGAGTCAAACAATAGAGTAAAAGGGCTCGCCTCTTGGTACCACCATGCTTCCCGCATTTGCACATTTTCCGGTTAGTGTTGTCTATGTGGCATGATTGATTTTTTGGTTAATTTAGCTTGCTTCTTTCTCAAAATGAAGAAGGTCTCACAAAAGGGGAAGGTGAGCATGGAGGGGATTTTCCTACTGATTTGACTGACTTCGAGTGGGAGAGTGATTTCAGTACTGTCAGTTTGTGAATCATAGGAGTGTGGTCCCGAGGCGGGAAATTGTAATCAATGTATCCTGTGTGATTTGTGAGAAGGAAAGTGACTGCACGGTGTTTCCTGAGGAAACTGGATGACATCCTAATAATTTCCAAATTTTTCTTCATTTGTGTTTATTTTCATATCCTAGTTGTGTATACTCAGAGACTGGTGTGTTTTGGTGAGGTTTAACCTTGTGTTTGATGTTTTCTTCAATGTTATATTTGGTCTGATGGTTTTGTTCTAATGATGTACCCATTTTTGTAAATGAATTAGTCGAGTACCACCAGATTTTTTTTAGGGTTTGGAAAATTCTCAAATGTCAGTAAGGTTGAGTCTGGCGAAAGGATACGCGTTTGTCAACCGTACCTTGCGCCATAAAAGTCAACGAGGGGGGTGTGACGATACCATCGAACTAACACAGATCGAGAGGAGTATCTGTGAGTGGGGATATCTTTGACGGAGTCAAAACAATATGGCGACAGTCGACAGTACGCTGCAATACCGTGTGGACCTAATGGCGGGAGTTGCCGACAGTTGAGGACAATACCGCGGGAACGATAACCTAAAAGTGTTTGTAACGGTGCAACTAATGTGTACTGTAATTTCAAGTATTATGCGGAGTGTTCAGTGTACGCGGACGAGAACAGTACTCCGAACTTTCTAATTATTGTGATAGCGGCACGACATACTATTTTCGCCTACTCGGTTCGAATCCTGCAAACTTTGATGATAGAAGTTCGATTACACGGGTCACTGTAACTGGTGGATACTTCGGCGGTGTATTTTTCGTGTTTCTCCAGATAATAAAGTTGTGTGATGAATGCAAACTTATTTGATTTGTGTGGTAGTAATTCCTACCCATGTTAGTAGTATAGTTGCTATCACGAGCTACTTCAAGTGATTAGTTTTATGAATAACTTTAATTCTTAGAATTAGTTGTGGAATCCCCACTGGCGACCGGACGAAATTGAACGTGTAGTAATAGGAACATTTAATCACGAACTTAAACACGCCGCATTGAATCGTTCCACCAGGACTCAGAATTATCGCTAATACGCGAGGTGCCTTGCAAGGTGTATGACTGGATGAAAAATCCTTCTACCGCAAATATTGAAGAAACTGATACAACTTGACAAGAAGAACGTTTAGAAATCGTATATTACGCAAAAAGTAAACATAAATTCGATAGTGATGGATATGAAAACATGTGGCAAAATAATAATAAAGAAAACACCTGTCATATCAAAATATATGACAACTGATATTCAGTTTAATGAAACCTTTTCCTTCATATCTCATGTAATCAGGCATTTGTGCTGTTAATCATATTATAGCCAAAGAAAGAAACCGAAAGAGGATTCGCATTCGGGAGGACGGTGGTTCGAATCCCCGTCCGGGAATCCAGATTTGGGTTTTCCATGGTTTCCCAAAATCGCTCCAGGTGAATGCCGGGATGCTTCCTTCATAAAGGCCATGCCCGAATTCCTTCCCATTCCTTGCCCCCCATCCTTTCCCGTCTCTAAAGAACTCGCTGTTGAGAGATGTTAAGCAGTTAAAAAAAAAAAGAGGCCTTGTTTTGTTCCTTGCAAAATTGACCAAGATATCTAGTTTTTATTTTAGTAGCATCTGCCTTAGGAATCTCATAATAAAATAAAATAATAAAAAGACAGATTTAACTACAGTGAGTGGTTTTATAAAGACTTGTTCTGCCAAACGTAGCGAAAGTCAAAGTATTTCGCAAATTATTATTATTATGGGCTTTAACTCGCTGTACGTCTGCTTCATAAGTTATACATTGAAACAAAATTGGGCGGTAGGTATAAAGGTTGACTACCTCTGCTGTAAACAATGTGCTCGCGCCAAAAAACCGCCACTGAGGCGAGGCGAGACTACGCGAGTGCACCGTTTACACTCTCGCATGAGAGATTCCAAAAAAGAAAAAAAAAAGAAAAAAGAAAATGATACCGAAAGAAGGGTGATATGGATCTAATTACTTAACTAAGTCGCCCTGTCATTAATTAATGATCATTACCTTTAATTGTTTCATCCTCTAATTGACAGTTCAACGTCGTCGGCTGCCAGAGGGTGTTCCCTCCCCCAGAGGTTAAATGCCTACTGCTGTGAATGGATTAAATAGTTCCATGAAATGAAAACACCGGCGAATCACTTTTCACTTCATATATATTGAAATGCGCTGTCTATTCTTGCATCTAAGTGAGCTCTTTGTAATGATGATAATTTTATCTTTTTTTTTTTTTAGTTTAACTGTAATATGAGCTATGCCAGGACGCTCCGTGGTTCGGATTCCACGTTAAATTGTAGGTCCCAGAGGAAAGGAACTGGCTGTCCTACCTCTGACACAATGGCTTAGTATGCTTCCTTCGGGAGGATCCAACCAACCTTCGGGTTGTGGACTAAGTTAAGTTATTTAAATAGGAATTTTCACAAAATCGACATACAGGATATTTAAGAATGAATAGATTCTGGAGTTCTGTACCAGAAGGGCGTACATTAGTTTATCAATAATTCAGCTCACTGAAGTCAAATATATGTTGGGAGACTCAATTAGCAATTTTCACTGCTCTCAGGGCCACACTGGGTTTTTAATCAACATGGCAGCGAATCTATGGGGATAAAGTACATTACCATCGTTTGCGCCGCAGCTGTAAGCATTATGCATTACGATTACTGATGCAAGCTATATTCGTAGCACCACATAGAAAAACTGTAGGATCACCACGCCCTCGCCACGTCCAGCAACAATATGTTCGCTATCCTCGGCGACCACACCGATTCTCTCCCACATGCAGTGTTGCCAACCCTGAAATCTAGCTGATGGTAGAATTTATCAAAAATTACGGTAGGTTTTCCGAAACTATGTTGTAATTTATATTTAAAATACGGTAAAATTACGGCAAAAAAATTAAATATTAATACAGCAAAAAAGTAAAGGCCAGAATTTGAAAAAATTCTATTTTTCATCTGAATCATATAATATATTGTAATATCATCATATTTATACATATCAATATTATGTTTTTGTATCATAGCGTTAGTAGGTTTAAAATCGAAGCAGTTTTTGCCGCGTCGCTATATAGCCTGCTGCGAAGAAAAATTTCCCTTAATGGATTTTGTTATAAGGTTATTTCGCTTTTTTGTTTTAATGTCATTAGCTTTACTGAACACTCGTTCACACTCAGCATTAGAGTGTGGCAAGCTCAAAATAGCCAACAGCCAACATAAATTTCGCAAGTGCTTAAAATAAGCATCACTATCTCCATATTGATCGCGTAGTTGTGCTACCTGAAAAAATAGAGAATGTACATTATAAAACTGTTAAAACAATTACTTACTAACCAATATTAAGACTTTATGGTAATTTAAAAATTTACCTGGTGCCAAAAGTAGTCAGGAAGTTGACAAGAGTTCAAATCCTTAAGGTAAAAGAGCATCTTTCGCCAATCATCAAGAAGTTCTTGTTGATGTTGCAATGAATTTGGCGCGATTCTAGTTGAACCTGACTCTTCCCCGCCGTTGGAAATTACTCTATATCATATTTTACTATTTCTGTCATAATCTTATTATTAACAGAGTATCGATCATGAATGCCTACACAAGCCTTAATAATAAAATTTTTAAACATCATATTCAGAGTGGACTTTCTTTCTTCACTTTCAATTGAGTTTAGTACTTTTCTGATACCTATACCTTCGTATATGTCTTTCAAGTCTTTGTGAAGGCTTTCTTCTGTTGGGTCTAGGATTTCCACTTCATCCGAATATACATAGTTTCTCTGTAAAACCAATAGTAACAGCTCTTTATATAGAGCTGTCATTTTCTCATCCAGTTAACTAATCAGAACAGATTCGCATTGGAAATAGCTATTTAATGCTGTAAATTTTGGCAAAATCCAAGCCAAGAAAGAATAATAAGCCTTCATAATTGGGTCATTTAGGTACTAATGGATTTCGTGACACTCTGAATCTATTAGCCATTTGATATCGAAATATAGACGTAAAGCATCCCATTGCTCAAGGATTTAATGACAGCCATTGAGTCTGGGCTGATCTAAGAATTTTGTTCACTCCCCCCTCTGCAAACTGTTGGAACTCTTTAAACTCACTTTGTGTTTTCGCTACTGGATTTAAAATAATTATATATAGGGTGATTCAAAATTATTGTCGGGGTTTCAAAAAATTCCTACACTTAGCACAATTGAGATACGAATTTGAATCTTATTTTGATGAGTAAAGAAACTCATCAAGTTTTTTTTACATCCATTACAAATGTTCGATATGTGCGCCCTGTGTCACTCTGCACACATCTATGCGATAGTCCATTTCATCCCACACGCGACGCAGCATGTCATCAGAAATGTTTAGAAAGGCGGCCCTGATCCGTTCTCTCTGTTGCGGGATAGTCGCAGGTAGAGGAGGAAGATAAACTTGATCCTTGATGTAACCCCACAGAAAAAAATCACATGGGGTTGAATCTGGTGAACGAGGTGGCGAAGCCATGAGCATTTGGTCACTGTCGGCTCCGCGTCCTATCCATCGCTGCGGCAATTGTTCGTTGATAAATGTTCTGACCTCCCGATAGAAATGAGGTGGAGCACTATCTTGTTGGAATATGAAATCATCCACCTCTTTCAGCTTAGGCAGCATCAACTCAGAGACCATATCGAGGTAAGTTAGTCTTATTACTGTCTTTTCATTGAAGAAGAACGGGCCGTACACTTTCGCCTTGGAAACAGCAGCGAACACACACACTTTTGGAGAATCACACTGGTGTTCAATAAAAGCACTGGATTTTCTGTCCCACAAATCTGCAGATTATGCTTGTTAATTTTCCGGCACAAGTGAAAGTTCACTTAATCACAAAAAATGAGTTTTTTTTTTACGAATCCCATCTTCTTCCATTTTTTGTTGCATAATGTTGCAAAACGTGAGACGTTTGCGATGGTCTTCAGGTGTTAAAGCCTGAAGCAGCCCTAGGCGATAGGCTTTCATTTTTAGGCGTTTTCGTAGCACGCGCCAAACTGTGGTTTGCGGAATGTTCAGTTCTCTGCTGCCTCTTCTTGTTGATTTCCGCGGGCTACGTTGATAAGCTTCTCTGACGCGGTTCACGTCGACTTCTGACACAGAAGGACGCCCACTGCTTTTCCCTTTGCATAAGCAGCCCTTCTCCACGAACTGCGCATACCACCTCCTAATGGAATTGTCTGAAGGTGCATCCTTCATAAATTTTTTTTTGAAAGTGCCGTTGGACAACGGTAACTGACTGACACACGTGAAAATCTAGAGTGCAAAAAGCCGTCTCTATAGCGTTAGCTGCCATATTGCAAACACTGACATCTGGCGGAACAAAACGTAAGTACAAGATTAGCGGCTGCTACAAAACAAAACTTTGAGAGTTTCTCTATTCATCCATGTAAAGATAATACTTGTATGTTTAGTACACAGCCGGTGAAAAATTCATGAAACCCTGACAATCATTTTCAATCACCCTGTACATTACGCGACAGTTTTTCACAATAAAGTGGAAGCTCTTTGTATGCATCCCTAGCAAAAAGATGAATCGAATGACAAATGCATGTTAACAAAATTATGCCTGTGCAACGTTGACGAAATCGGCTTGAAATTGAATTGCTAGAGTCCATCATTGTATCGCATCCAGTAGAGCACAAGCCTATAATGTTTTCAATAGGAGTTTCAAATCAATTAATGACGCATACAAAATTTGTCTGCATTTGTAAGATGATCCGTTGTTTTCTACTCAAGTAATTGAATTAAATCCCAAAACCGATACAGCACTTTCCCATTTATGGGATCAAAATACCTTACTACTACAGCCACTGTTTTTACTGCAACAATATCTGCTCTCGTCAAACAAAACTGAAAACTTCTGTGACTTCAAATTAGTGGTCAGATTTTCTTTTTTAGTTTTGCCAATACAATTATTTATCACAGCTTGTACTTCAGTTCGTTTTAACTTAATATCTTTGGCTTTTTGAGATTCGGTAACAAATCGGCTAAGTGATCCATAACAATATGAGAAATTTTATGCTCATCAACGAAAGCAGTTTTATTTCAGAAGTCTTAACCATTTGCTTTTCAGTAACTGTCATCGATTTAAAAGCACTTACTACAGATTTTTTTTTTCCTTCGTCTTGAAGCACTACATTATTTAACGTTATTGGTGTGTTTATTTCCTTCTTTGTGGCGTTTAATTACACTTATTTCGGCCTTAAAAAGGCATATTGCAATTGCCACCTTTGTTAAATCCTTATCTTTTCTTGGGGATTCACAACCATTCTTCCCGAAACTTCTGCTCATAACGCTTTCTCTTTGGTGTAAGGTTATCCTCATCTCCTGAAACGCAGTCGCTTTTCAAATTCAAAATCAAATCCACAACACAAGAGACTGTAAAATATATTTAAAAAATGTCAACTAAGAGTACTAACAGACTTAATTCAAAAGTTCTTAGTATTCATCTACAATCAAATACGCCAATTACCTACCAAACTTGTTCGCGTAATATTGCGGAATTCCCAAAAATTAAACGCTTATTTAGGAAAAAATATAGTGTTGCCAACAGAATAAAAAATAAATACCCAAAAAAAACCTAAGGATGCATTATCTTCGGTCGATAAACTCGTGGAATTTAAAAAATATATCACAATTATCTGAAAATTACGATTCCTTAAATTACGGTATATTTTGCTACCGTAGTTATAACCCTACGGTAGGTGGTAGATCTATGCTGAATACGGTGTATTTACCGTAATTACGGTGTAGTTGGCAACACTGCCCACATAGAACACAAAAACATCCAGGGAGGTAGACCGCTTTCCTCCTCACAACTGCCCTGAACGCACATTCTTCAAGGACATACTCTTGTCTGCCTCCCGCCAGCCGACAATGCGGCGCCAAACTGGAGTCCCTTCGTCACCGAATTCGATCGCTGTATGCATATTCACTCAACGCAAATTTATGCATTTTAATCGTCCCTTCTAATCAAGCATGTGGTGACGTTTGAGATAACAACAATACTTCTCCGTGTGCTCCATAATATTACACGTGGATAAGGCTTAAGACACTCAAGATACTAAAGCCCAAATACACAAATATTACAGCGATTAAAGACACAAACGACTGCTTGACCAATCAAAAACAAATACCAGAACTTTATAAAAACAAGTAACCACTGACAACAACCTGTTCGACGTTACCGCGTGCTTAAATAGGCGCCACAGAAACACCCAGAAGGCAATAAAGAGTGCCGACAGACGTTTCTCAAGCACCAACAATACTTTGGCAATCAAATTTACAAAGAAACAATAACAGGTTGTATAAAATCTTCACAATTGTTAGCAAACACATTAAAATGGAAATTAAAGAATTTACATGCATTTGAACATTAAATGGGCAACATCAAAACGTTCCACATAGCTGAAAATCGTCCTCAAAACACTGTGGCTCACATCAACACTTATAATTAAGGTTTCATACATGATACTGTTCTTGATCATATTACATAGTTTCTCTCCATAAAGTAATGTTCATTTACATGACGAATAAACACAAATTAACAATTAATCACATGAAATCATATATATTATTTCTATAAGGTATTTTTTTGTCACAAGCCTGTATCTTCCTTCATACTTAACCGAAATCAATGAATGAGATGTCATTTTAAAGCTTATGGTCTTCCATTTGGTCACATCATATTTTAAGAAATGAGGTTTTCGGAATTCGGCCCTTATAGGGCGAAAATGTCAATATTTCTAAAATGCTGTTTTCTGTGTTAGGAGTCAAATATCTCCCTGGATACCTATCTGAGATCGTTTAATGAAGTATCATTTTAAAGATTAAGATATCCGCTTTAGTGACGTCATATATTAAGACAGAATTTTTTCGGAATTCAACCCTTAAAGGGCAAAAGTATCAATATTTTTGCAATTCGTTTTTGTGTCACGAGCCATTTGTCTCCCTTAATATCTAACTGATATAGATAAATGAGGTATCATATTAAATATTAAGGTCTCCGCCGTGGTAACATTATATTTTAAGAAAGGAATTTTTCGTAATTCGACCCTTAAAGGGCAAAAATGTCAATTTTTCTAAAATGGGTTTTTTGTATCTTGAGCCATTTATCTCCCAGGATATCTAACCAAAAAGAATAAATGAGGTAGGATTATGAGGAGTATTGTCTCAGCTCTGTGACATCATATTTTAAGAAAGAATGTTTTTGGAATTCTACCCTTAATGGGAAAAAGTATAAATGTTTCTATAATGCATTTTTGTGTCACGAGTGATATATCTCCCTTAATATCTAACCGATACAGATAAATGAGGTATCATATTAAAGAATAAGGTCTCCGCCGTGGTAACAGTATATTGTAAGAAAGGAATTTTTCGTAATTCGACCCATAAAAGGCAAAAAAATCAATTTTTCTAAAATGCGTTTTTTGTGTCTCGAACCACTTATCTCCCTGGACATCTATCCAAAATCGATAAATCAAGTACGATTGTGAGGAATAATGTCTCAGCTTTGCTGACATCATATTTTAAGAAAGAAGTGTTTGGAATTCAACTGTTAAAAGGAAAAAGTATAAATTGTTCTACAACGTATTTTTGTGTCACGAGCCTTATATTTCCCTTGATATCTAATCGATATAGATAAATGACATATCGTATTAAAGACTAAAGGTGCGTTTCCACTGAGGCAACTTCTGGGCAACATGTGGCATGCGGCACTGACGCATGCGACAAGGAGTATTTCAAGCGAAGCGACACGCTCCGACATGTAGTAAGCAACAATGACGCATGCTACAGGTTGGGCCTTGTCGCCGGTCGTATGGGCCACTGTGCGACAAAAATATAGCGTGTCGTACGGTGTCGCCAGTATCCAAGCGGTAGTGGATGAGTGCGACAGAAAACGGGCGACATGGAGTGGAATGTGCAGAAAACAACCTTATTTATTGAAGATTACCATACTTCACCGGAGTTGTGGAATAACAAAAGTGCTTCATATAAAGACAGGAAAGTTAAAAGTGACAAATTAATACTACTTGCTAACAAGTACGAATGTTCATTAGATGAAATAAAAAAGAAAATCAAGTATTTGAGGTCTGCTTTTCATCTAGAACATAAAAGGATTACTAAACCAAAGAGCGGCTCATCTCCTAAAGAAGATAAATGGTTTGCTTATAAACTCCTAACATTTTTGTTAGATGTTGACATTCCAAGACAAACTTTTTCAACAGCAGAAAATTATGAGGTAGGTTAATTAATATATGTAACTAATTATTTTTGACAGAATAATTTACCAATGACAGATCCAGAGACGGAATAGGGGATATACAATCTTTTTAGTTATACAAGTAAATAAAAGTAGTTTTTTGGTGGGTTTAAAAAATATATATATATTTTAAAAATTGTCGTAATTAAAACTTTACAAAAGGACTTACATATAATTAAGATAGGCTGTATTTACAGCTTATGTAGAAAAGTGTTTCCAAATTTAGATTGTGGTAAATAATAGTAAAAAACTTTTCTTGAATCGACTTTTCATTCTTACAGTTGTGTATGATAGGGATAAATTGTCACATAATGGTAACGTAACTAAATACATTAATTTACGTACGAATACATAGTTTATGTTTTTGTCTTAGTATTTGTCTTGCCAAGATACTTTTCCTTCTTTTGACACAAAATACCTTGCAAATTCATCCCGAACGTCTTTTGCATCTTCACCTGATTTTCGTGGTTTGCGTTGTAAATTCATCATGCCTGTGTCATCTTCTACCACCGTCCTCTACGATCCTGGAATAACAGTTCCACCTCGTGTATCTATGTCTAAGGTTCCATAAGGTGCATAAAGTGTTCTTGAGGTATTGCTTTTTCTTAAAAAAATTGTGTAGATATACACACGCAGATGTGATGGTTTCTGCATTTTTAACATTTACCATTGAAGGTTTTCTAAACACATGAAATACTGATGATAATAGTCCGAAAGTATTTTCTACTACTCTTCGTGCGCGTGCTTTTTTCACCAAAGGAGTGACCTTTTCGACTAGGTAGTCAAAATCATGCCTGCTCATACGTGTGAAATTTTTGAACAGACTCCCATCATTTGAAATAAGTTTTTTCGAAAAATTCCTGGCTATTCGTACTACTTTTAACAAATAAATCTCTGATCCACCACCTAGGTTTTTTCCGTTTTCTTCTTTTATTGCCATTTGCGATGATCAAATAAGCAGCAGCTGCCACTGCTTCTGATGCCATGTCGCACACTACTGGCCGCATAACGTGAAATGCTTTTGCCGCATGCTACAAGCAACGGCGACAAGTAGCAAGCGACAACTGGCAACAGATTCTTGGGCGACATTTGACTTTCGACAAAGTATGATGACGCACGACGACATGTAGCAACAAAATAACTCATGTAGCATGCTACAAGTTGCTTGTTGTTGCCTCAGTGGAAACGCGCCTTAAGGTTTCCGCCGTGGTAACATTATATTCTAAGAAAGGAATTTTCCTAATTCGACCCATAAAGCGCAAAAATGTTAATATTTCTAAAATACGTTTTTTGTGTTTCGAGCCATTTATCTCCCTGGATTTCCAACCAAAATCGATAAATGAAATAGGAGTATGAAGAGTATTGACTGAACTTGGTGACATTATATTCAACCTCACTATTCATCGCATTTTATTCGCGAAATTTTCGCACGGGTCATCTAGTATATACTAATTCAGAATATTAACTCACATCTTGCAATATATAATTCTTAAAATTAAATTTAATAAAACTGTTGGAACTGACATCTGTTATATGACGCTTAAAAAGAGACAGAATCTCTCCCCATTGTTTGTAAAGTTCGTGAATGATTGTAAATAAAATATATAAAGTCCTTGGGGCAGAGAAAAGGAGTTTGAATATGATCTGCAGATGTATTTCAGTAGAAACGAAAAGAAGACAAGTATAAATTTAGTGTTGTAAGACTGAAATTAAATTGTATATTTAATGATTCACAGAAAACACTTAGTGAATTATTTGAGGAAGTATTTAGGTAAACGACTGACAGAATTGAGATAAAGGTTTTCAGAAGAAATTCAAATTCATAGTTAATGTCTAGTAAGAGAAAACCAAAGGTAAAAACTAAGAAAAAAACACGTGAGCATGTGCATGGACATACGTCGTCGCAATATTTTCATTTGTGGTTAGCTTCGATGTGAGGATATAATTAACAAGAAAACTCTTACAAAGTTTTAGGACAAAATCATAATGAACACTACATAAGCATCAACCACCACCATCACACATGCGGGCATCTTCATACATTCAACACTTGCTGATATACATTGGGTTTGATAGAAGTTAGCATGCATTATGTGTTACCTTCAATGGATTACATTAAAATGGCGTGAAAAATGTGCAAAATAGATAGAAAAATTATGAAAACTAGCGAAATTTGCCAAATGTCACAAAATATAATGAACATTTGTAAAAAAAATGCCAATTCCCTCCACAAATTAATACAATGGTTGACATAACAATTATATTTGCCTGTATCACCAGCCATATGATGTGTATTCAGAACCCCAACAGACTACAGAAATATATATATATATATATATAATATAAATGCGAAAGTAACTCAGTCTGTTACATTTCTTGGGCTAAATGGCTACTCCAATCATGATGAAATTTGACATTAGAATGCACATGGGATACCATATTCTGTATATATAAGAACATATTATCATTAAATTATGAAAACTATCTGAACTGTGAAAGACAAACGCATAGTATCTATATGTTTTTGTAATGTGTAATGTTACAAGAACAATGGCAGCGTAGTGCAGTGGTAACGTGCGTGCTTCTTAAGAAAACTCCCGTGTGGCTTCGGGTTTATGAATTGTTTTTCATAGTTTGAGCCAAGCCTAGGATATTGTAGTAAGGATACCATGTTCTGGCAAATCTTTGGCGATATAATAGTGTCAGAAGCGTTTACTTTATTCAGGGTATACTGGTTCCACAGGCAGTTTTTATGTGGTATAAGCTAGTAATATTATATATGCGAAAGTAAGTCCCCGTCTTTTTCGGTATCTGTGTATACCGAAATACTTTGAGGATACTTTTTTCCGATATTAATAAATGAGACAGGTTCGACGGCAGAATGGTATATCGATAGTGTTCCCGTCATATTATGCCGACATGTCTTAGGTAACTTTCAGCTTTATGTATCCAACTCTAGCAATCAAATTCTAAATCCACGCGTACGAAGTCGCGGGTAACAGTATATATATGTATGTATGTATGTTTGGTTGTCATGAAAGTTTCCAGAAGACCTGCATAGCCCTACACCAGACAGTCACCTCACCATCATGGTAGTCGAGTTACAGGATGTGCATAGCATGACAACTACAAATATTTGCATCATAGAACCCAATGTTACCGGTCATAGATACTGACATTACGTATGACGATACAGGAGCCGACATAAACGCAACAACCACCATCAGTAGGTACACGATCCATCAAAACTTCAGTTAAACTCCGGTTAATCATGGATGTTAAACTGTGAGTCATAATATGTTAGCATAAGTTTGAGTCACCCCGAGGTCCACCACACTTCAGCTGTATTTTATATTGTTGTTACATTGTGTTAGGCTGTGATAAAAATAGATGGCTTCATGACTGTTATATGCACAGGTTAGACAAAGTCATGAATCTAGTTCGAAGGATGATATTTAGTCACTGAAAGCCAAATGAGCGTCAGCTAGGCAAGGCTGCATGGACTTCACAATAACCGGCGGCCGCGAACAGCTATCAAAAACGCGTTATATCGGCGGTAATTATCCGGAAAATCTGCAAACCAATATCGAAATTAGGTGTTCGCGGCTGCTGCACATTATATTTCACCCGGTCCATGATCACCGGCTGATTTTTAGTATGTAATGTTTGTTTCCCTTTCATATTTATAGTTTCAGTGTATTCCCTTTCTCAATAATAAGTTATTGCTTTTAAAATGACTGACGAGGTGGTAACCCTGTCCATATTACTGCAGCACTCGGTGCAGTCTTTTGTCACTGTACTCAGTCGGAATGTCGTAGCAGAAATGGATGTTTAGGCCGTTTCTTGAACTTCATTCGCACATGGTGTTGAACAGGTTTGCAACTTTTTATGACAAGACGGAAGCGAGGTTGAAAGTAAATTGCACAGCCATTGTGCTCCGCAGATTTTGAATAGGCATTCCGACTTGCTACACAGTCATTGTTTTTTTAATGGCATTTGGTCATGTTAAATGTACCACAAACTCAGTGTTTGTGTTTCTTCCGGTGTGTACATTTCGTACCAATGTGTTCATTGGATTAACTGGAGACCATAGCTCATGACTCGAAAGGTTGATATGCTTAATTATTTTTTTGGTTTGATTCCTTATGCTCCCAGGATGGAAATAACTCAATTGAATGTTTTCTATTAAAAAAAAAAAAAAACAAAAAAAAAACTGATAGATCCGAAGAAAAAATTGTAAAAATGCATTTTATTCTAAATTAAAGTTAAATTACCTTTGCTTTTGTTTTACCGCTGTTTCGCGATCTGTCCAACAAATGTTATTTTAGTTCTATTCCATTGGCTTAATGGTATCGAACAAGGTGTCACAGGTCGCTCAGTTGTCCGATGCCATACTCGTTTAATCAAGAGCTGAAAAGCGAAAAACATTGATGCATTGCGAGAATCAGTTCCAACGAACGTACCTCTTTTAAATCGGCAGCAAAAATATGCGTTTAACATTCTCATGAAAATTGTGAATGATGGAAGTAGAGGGATGTTCTTCTTGGACGCTCCTGATGGAACTGGAAAAACTTTTTTGGTGCTATTGATTTTGGCAACGATTCGCTCGCAGAGTGAAATTACACTTGCTTCATCAGGAATTGCACCTACATGATCAAACAGCTCATTCACCATTCAAGTTTCCGCTGAATATGCAAATCATTGAAACTCCAAACGTGCAACTCGGAATTACGTGTTTTTTTTCTCATTTTTATTATTTTTTAATTTTTTTTTTTTTTACACATTTTCAACAGCTTTTCACAAATTCACAAAATGTGCACAAACAAATTTATTGAAATTTGGACAGGACGGCGTCTGTTGTGTCAGCTAATTGGTAAATAAAATTTTAGATTTCTCCAAATCCAAAAATACATACATAAAGACGAAATATTTCCATAATTAATTATGGCTAGCAATAATAAGCAACTAAATTAAACAACTTGAAAATGAGAATGACACCAACAATTTTATTTTGTAAATACATGTAAGAAAATTTCAATAAGCGACGGTTAAATCGGCTTCCTTATTTGTTGTTCTTTCAAATGCTTTCTGCAAATTAAAAAAGTTTCAGTTGAGAAACATTCTAATACGTATTATCTAATTGAAGAATGAGATCTGCTAAAATTGTCACCAACCCTGTGAGTTTTCTACCTTCTAACCGTGTGGGGGTAATCAGAACTAAATGTTCACAGTTAAAAATGTATAAATTGCAAGGTTCAGAATTTATGAGTACGTGAACAGCAGATACACTGATAAATGAATGATACCATGAAGGTTAAATTTTTTGCTTCAGAGGTACGAAACTATAAAAAGAAGCCGCTTGCGCATGAGCACGAAGAAAATTGTACAATCCTGGAAAAGAGTGGTTCTCTGAAGCTTTTGGTTATAACAGTAAGAAGCAATATGGCATTACATCGGCACACTACTTCAGTCAAATGGAACGCTAATTCCAGATTGTAATTTATATACGGAGGAGACAGCATACTAGTCTTGTTCGTCCCTATCTAAAATACTGTATTACAAATTAGTTAATACCCGTAGTATGAAAAATAACGGGGGGAAATGCGCTTCTTGGAAGCGATTAACACAGAAAATATCAATTTAGAGATTATGCTTCCTTAGTCCGGCAGCGGACGATGCATGTTCTCTTGGATTTATTGATTAACATCCACATTCATCTGCGATTGCAATGAAACTCTTTCCCCTCGCAGTGACAGGTGATAAAAATCAGGGACATAAGGCCAGCTAAAATATCAGTATGTGTTCTTCCATTCCCTGTGCCGTTAGGAATTTGAATGAACTGAAAAGGTAATTTTTTTGGCGCTAAACAACTTCTGCTACCCGAAGTTTTATGTATTTATTGAAAGTGCTCTTTATCCAAGGTGCATTGTATCCTGATGTGCCTAATATTAAAAATGATTGTAACTGAACGATAGCGTTAACAGTGTGAGCGGTAACAAGGCCCGTCTTTGACCCGGGGCGCACATTGAGCTGCGTGGCGCAGTAGGGGCAACGCAGAGCAGGGCAGGGCAGCACAGACTGGCAGTTTACTCGCGCATATTAGAGCGCAGTTTCGTGCGGCAGTTTACAAAGCATTGTGTTGTGCGAAAACCCTACAATAAAGCGTAACCAAAAACATGTCGATACAAAAACTCGATTTTTGATTTCTGAATCAGATTGGGATGCCGAGCTTGGAAAATTGTTATTACTTTAACAGAAGCTGAGTTAGATAAAACTAGGCAAAAGTGAGTATATGAAAAGAAGAAACTCTCATCTGGCTTTTGCAGTGACAAGAGAATTATCAAAAGATAATTTCCGGATGACTCGAGCGGAGATTCACGCAATAATGTAACCTGTTATTTTCTCGACAAAGCTCAAATATCTATTAGAACTGAAGAAAATCTCAAATTTTGCTGTATTTTCGTAGTTATTTATTTAATTATTTGGCGTTTGACGGTACATGACATTTATAAGAATGTTTCTTTCTTTTATTTCATATTATATTTTTAAGAAAACTATATAACAGAACATAAACACTTGAAACTAAAAAAGCAGTGTCAACAAATTAAGTGTTTCTCGGGGACACTATTGAATGATGTAGTACAAATAATAAGAAAACAAATAATGTGATAATAGCCTATATATATATCAATCTTTTTCGAAGTTTTATTGAAAATGATTTTTAAAAAAAAGAAAAGAAATGTGAAAATTGTAAGTCGACAGTTGTATGATAAGTAAATGCTGAATTTACTCGCCACTTGTTTGGCTCATTGTCCAAATCTCTTGTTTAAATTTAATTTTTATGACTGATATTGTGAATCGCAGGTTGATTACGCACCAGATTAATCAATTTTTCTTATTCCATAGTTGAAAATGATTATAAGTAAAGCAAGATTGTAAATAACGCAAGAAGTGTTACGTTGTAAACCGGCACGAGTGAGCCGCGTGGCACAGTTTCTGTGTCGTGATCACAACGTCGCGCAGGCCACGTGCGGCGCAGTATTGCGCTGCCCTGCTCTGCGTCTCAATACGCGCTGTTCCCCCCCAAAACATAGAGAGACAGAAACTATGCTGCGCTGCGTCGACTGCGCGTCAATGTGCGCCCGGCCTGAGAGATGAACGAGTACGCTACCTAACCTGCTAATGTGTGACAAGCGATTGTTGTCTGGCGTGCCACATTCGAGATATTTGTTGTGTAATTAGTGTACAGAACCCTAATTGTGTGATGTTTGACTCTCACTTGCTCGTTTATCTAATGTCACTAGTGTCTAGACTGGTTTGGTACAGTTCTATTTCCCTCTGTATTCTGACCTTAATTTCTTGGTCTCAACCATTACAAACTATTTACTTATCTGCTTCAGTCTCCGTGTCACTCTCCAATGACATTCGAACTTTAGTGCTGTCCAGTTTCCCTACATACCCTCATCCCTACTCTCCCAACCATGTAGGTCATTCTAGTACAGAAGAAACCCGATTTCATTTCTAAAGAAAATGCATTGCCACTACGCAGTCGTTCATGTCACCCGCTGACAACAGCAGCAAAATGCAAGTTTTCTTTTACAGTAGTGTATGTGGAATCGAGAGAGTCTAATAATGTTGCTGAACTTTTCTAGATGATAGAAAGAGCCAGAGTTGGTTGAGTGCGCTTCTGCCGCATGAAAAAGGATCCTCCTTTCTGGTGGTCTTCATTGATCTGCCAATCGTTCTTCCATTCCTACCGCTCTCAAACATATTGCATGGTCAGAACGGTCTAGGTGGCGGGCGGCAGTTTGACAGAACGAACACCGTCCCTCCCGAGGTCCAACAATTTCCAGTGTGTTTGGCTTGGTAGAATGCATCGTTGATGCTAAGCTTAGAAGGACAGAGAATCGATCTACGTTAGCAGTTTTGTGCGTCCCTTCCATTCCGACTAAAATCAGTGAGAATTTTACCCAAGATGGTGATGTGTAGCTATTTTTTTCGTCCTTTTTGAATAATTCGTTCCGGATCCGTCTGTTTGTATGACTATAAGTATCTGATTGCTATCGATGATGCAGTAGAACGTAGTTACGTAACTTTTATTGTATAACAGAGCCAAAACTTCCACACAAACGGAAAACCTTCGAAAAGTGGAAATTACACAAACGAAAGAAAAACCTGGTGTGAATTACTGTTAAATCAGAAAAACATCTTCCGTCAGTGTTAACAAAAAGGCTGAAAATAAATCACGTAATAGGGTATTGCCAGTCTCAAGCCTAATTAATTTCTGTGCGAGAAATGATGTCACTTGTGGACTGACAGCTTCACGTGATACCTGGATACTACAATGGAACAATAGCTGGCAGGCCAGGTGTCTCATTGATAAAAGTGTAATCAATTCCTAGTGCAGTGTTGACTTTTTCCTGTTTTTACAGCAAATGAGAGGGGGAAAAGCGGTAAAAATCCAAATGAATTGACTCACATATTTTCAGGGCATGGGTTTAGATTTCGAGGAAATTTTCAGTTGAACTACATGGTTTGATAAATTATTCCTGCAAATCTCAAATTTCTACGTACATTATAGTCGATCGTCGTAGTTTGAGTTTGAACTCTTCCGTATGAACGTTCTCGGACTAATATGACTCTGCTTGTAGTGGATTTTTCTGACCGATAGCGGGAACGTTCTGGCCTCGCATTCGAATCCTCGTCTGGCCATCTAAATTTGGGTTTCCCCAGATCACTCCAGGTAAATACCGAAATGGTTCCTTTGAAAGACCAAAGTGAAATTCCTTCCCGTTCCGTGCCCCCAGTCCTTTTCTACCAATAAAGACTGCGACGTCGACGAGGTGTAAAACCAGAAAAAAAGGCAGTCTGATATAAAGTGGTAAAACTTCTCTCAAATGCACAACCGTCGGTAAAAGCCTTCGTTACGGGATTATGTTAATACATTAAATAAAATGGAGGTTCTTCTTGAAGAATTATCATCGAAATAATTATGAATGATAGTGATGCTAGTTACGCAAATACTGTATATATGAATTATTCGCAATGACTTATTAGTCCCATCTCTTGGATTTGTTTACCGAGTTAATGGCTTCTATGTTGTACCTACGTTTCATTATAGACTTCGTGGCGTTTTTGAATATGTGTGTTATTTCTCAGGAAGCGAAAATAGATGTGTTGTTAACTTGCTAATAACGTAGAAATTATGTAGATTTTCTTCCAAATTTAATAAAAATAACTCACGGTAGTCGGATGCGGATAATTGTTGAAACCTGACTTCCTTCACAAATCTGTAACAACCAGACATACATTATTGATACAACAAAAATAACTTCTGATAGATGCGTACGTGTCGAAATAAAACGGAGTTAGGATTTTGTATACAACCAGTTTTGATACGAATATTTGAGAATACACACACAAGAAGACAGTCATTCCAAAACAAAAAAGTACTGTTCCAGAGAGAGAAAACTCAGGATCAGTGGAGTTTATGCATCAGTCGCTTTGCAAGAGATCAGGTAAAAAGCGAATTACATCCAAGTACTCCTAGAGTTGATTGCCGGAAACTGCGTATAATACCTTGCACGCTTATGCTTCGGAATTTCCTTCTGTAAGACTGTGCCTCACCAAATTGAGTTTGACAGTATCTTAACGGAGTCTGACAAACTTATCGCTTTTTGACTAGTGTCGTTAAACAAGCTTAAATAAAATGTAGGTATAACCAGTTGAGATACTATAGGTTACTCTCAGTCCTCATTAAATTTGCAACACAAATGAATACGAGATCAGTTTGCATTTTTGGACCAAGCCCTTTTTGTTAAGTTTTCTAAAATACACAACAAACACTAAAGAAATCACTGTATCAAATATTATTACTCCAGTAACCGTAACGAACTTGTAGAACTTAACTTACGGTAAAGATTACAAAGATGCTACATTGGCGCGTTTATGCTTTACTACTAGAAGAAAAAGGAAAAACAAACTCATTACTACTGTAGCGTATCACCAGGGGGGGGGAGAATTATTAATTAATTCTTAATATTTTACACTATACAGGGTACTATAATTGAATATCAAAATGTAAATTATTCAAATGAGAAGTGGATGACTTTGGGATTTGAAAACTGTCACAAAAGGACATTTTAATAAAGATTTTTACAATGGCATCTACAAATCTGAGCGTATTTACCATTTCGTTAATAAACAAGAGGTTGTACAATTTTCTAAGCAACGCTCAGACGTACAATGAGCCATTTAAATGCAAGCAAACATGTATAGTTGTACTTTAAAAATCTCACAATTATTCTAATACAAAGTATGTTACCAGTTATGATGATAGCAAACAGTAATGAATTTTAATGGGTAGGGACGCCACGAATGATTAACCTGTCATTCGACAGTTACACAGTCTAGCTCAGTGGTTTTATCAGATCAGAGCAAGGATCTTTATCTCAGATGCGCTTAAGGGTACAGTTTCAAGAGAGTTGCAGGCTGAATGGCTTCGTAGAAACACATTACCGTTCTTCATCCACGGCAGATAGCGCTGAGCGGAGATGACCACCTGGTCGATCGTCGTAACTGGCCATGCCAGCAGTACGCGGCAAGTCGCAAGTTAGAAGTGCGCCTCAGATGGTCTCCGGGACACAAGTCAGCCCAGCACACATGGACCCACAGTGACTCGTCTGGGCTCCGGAATGGACATGATCTTGGCTGCCCTCCCGACTGGAAGGAAGTGCGCTCGTCCTTTTCTGCCGCCACGGAGGTAAATTCTAACTCCGCCTCTTGTGGCTCGAAGACGACATAGAACATAAAATTCCCAGAATCTTAGTACTATGTTCCCTGTGATTGGCTGACCATCTGACGTCATGTGATTCTGTAGCTTCTCTTGGCCACGTTAAGTTTCAGCAATCCTCGAGAGCCGATGTCTCCTTCGGGAGGAAGGAATTCTGTTTACGGCCTGCCCGACAGAAATCCCTAATCCTGTTACCACTCTGCCAAAAAGGCGCCAGCCAGACTGCCCTTCACTGAAGCGTAAAATCCGTGCCTTTCACCCTTTCATGCGCATCTTTCGAACATACAGTGGACCATCCCAAGAAATGGAAAAATATTCTATCCTTTACTTTATATACAATAAAAAGTGATATGTAACGGGGAGCTTAGCGAATCGTTACACTACTCACACATAAAGTTCCACGCGGGCGAATGCTATTAATATAGATGCGAATATTGTTGAAACGGGAAATTGTGCATATAAAATTTATTAGTGTATGAGGATATTAATTACATAGTCATAATTTAAATTACTCTAATGTTGGATATGATGAGAGAATTCGATCCCGCCCCTTATCTCTAATCTCGGAATTGTACACAGACAATCCCAGGATGATCCTGCGGCTTAGGATGGGAATTAAAAACATACAAAAAATATGTGAGAATCAGTTTTTCGTTGTAATTTTAGCAACCAGTTTTAGTAACGTATGTCCCTACCCAATAGTTATTTATAAGTAATCAGACTTGAATTCACACAATGACGATAGTTTTCCAACAAAAATTCTCTGTAAATTTTAACAGGCAATTTACTTGTACATAATAACAAGGCACGTAACACATATGAAAATATGACTCAGTCAAATTCACATTTCTTATAGTCAACAACCCAGTATTTTAAATTTAGTTTTTCTGCAGATTGCGAAAATACGATCCGAAGACATAACAAAGCATTCAGTGTTTGATCACTCATCCTGCATATGTATACTGCTGCTGAGAAGGCGCGTTCGGGCCCGATTGAAGTTTGAGGAATTGTTAATAAATACTATTCGTTACAGTTTATTACCCCGATTGGAACCTGACGCTTCTAAAAAGATTCATTTCCTTCTTGACGGTTTTGGAAAAATTCGAATCTGTGTATGATTACGGAGACAGTATTTTCTTGCTGTTTATCTATATTAGTCTGAAGTTTTTCTTTGAGATTTAAATCCGTTTCGCTTTCAATTGTGGGTTTGGTTTGCATCATTTGCATGACATGGTCTGACAAGTTACTTTTAATGTTTAGTCTCTACGTTAGCAAACTCATCTGTTTCTTTTTTAATAAGAATCTAGGTGGGGCATATTTCATCGCCCACTATTCGTCTGTAATCATAAAATGACTTCCAAACTTAGTAAATAACCATTATTTTAGGTAATTTATGCTAATTAACCAAAAAAGAATAAATAATTCTACTTACGCGATGCAATGCGCAGCATCTGAAACACGTTTTCACTCCCAACTTCTCTATTTGGCGGCTTAAACTTGGCTGTTAAAGCAAGATGACGGACAAGAAAATGACAGTGACAGATAAAATGACTGCATTTCGTTTGGAAATTTTGTGTTTTCCTTCGAAAGTGGCGGGATTTGGAAATTAAATCCCAGAAATTTCTGGAGTGGAGAATCCGAAATTCGGAATCCCCGGATCGAATCCTCTATATATGACGGATACAAACATATCTAAATGTTGTTTTTATCATCTTGCAATCATTAGTGTCTTAACATTGTGTTCACTGTTTCTTGAAAATTACCTACATCGTGCAGCAATGAGATTTTTTTTTTATATATATATAAATGAATGCAATTTTTCTCGGCGTTATTTATTTATAAACGTTTCTCGGGAAACAAACCGAGTAATATTACTATTGATGCACAATATTTCGGCGACATAAACCTCCATCGCCATCTTCAGGTGCAGTTGTAAGCCTTAATGCCTGCCTTGAGCGCGTTGTTTTTTTTTGCTGTCGTCTGTCTTTCGAAAGGTTTGCTGCAATCTTCCATCCCTTCCTATCGTGTGCTAACCTTTTTATCTCAACATACTCCGTACAACCCACGTCCTCGGTTAACTGCTTCATATATTCTAATCTCTGTCTTTCTCTGCAGTTCTTACCACCACTGTTCCCTCCACTAACAAGTTAACCAATCCTGCATGTATCAAAATATGACCTACCATCCTGTCTCTTCTTTCTGTAAGACTCTTCCACAAACTTCTTTTCTCACCCATCATTTCCAAAACACGTTCGTTTCGTACTTTATTTGCCCACCTAATTTTCAGTATCCTTCTATTGCACCACATTTCAAATGCTTCAATTTTCCTTCTTTCTGGTATTCCTAAAGTCCATGCTTAGCTGCCATAAAGCATGTGCTCCACATTTAGAGTTTTAAAAAGTTCTTTCTGAGTCCTAGATTAATACTTGAAACTAAAAGATTTCTTTTTCATGAAAGTTGTATTTGCCAGTGCTATTCTTTTAACATCATTCCTGCGTCGGCCACCAGTTGTAATTTTACTTCCTAAGTATAAAAATTCACTAACTACTTCTATTGCATCTGACCATTTATTATTTAATCTACTATTATTGGTATTATTTCTGCTAAATTTCATTACTTTTGTCTTGCCTTGGTTTATATTTAGTCCAAAGTCTTTCTTCAGTATTTGTTCATGACAATCAGTAACTTCTCAGTATCCTCAGCCTTGTGGCGTCTACTTCTAGGGAAAGTAAATTCTTGTTCATACTGTTCCAACAATAACAAAATTATCATGTTTGAATATTAGAATAATAATGAATTTTTAGCTAGCACATGAAATGTTATTGGAATTAATAGGAGAACTGAAAAGTGGGTGTACAATTAATTAAAACTTGATCATTATGAAATTATGCAAACATGGAAGTTTGTTTTATTAAGATAAAAACAATTACACATCGTTGAATTTCTTTAATGAGATCAATCATAACTCAGGGTCGATTACTAGGTAGAATTGATTGCTTAAGTTTTCGCCGTGATCGAAGATTTTACCGTTGCGGCACGGGCCAGGTCAGGACCCTCTCATAAATAGCCAGAATAGCACCGGGGGTCGTCCAGCATTCTCGACCTGCGGAACGTGGTGGCCGCTTCCCCAGGCCCCGGCTCGACCAGTGCTCAGGCCTCGGTGAAGTCACTTGCGGCTGTATCAGATGAGGATCCGCACCAGAATGTCCCTTTCTCCGTTCATCTCCGAGCAAGACTCTGTACCCTCTCACGGCGATGTGGCGTCCGGTCCTTGGCGAATTACAGCATTGCCCGCCAGAGTAACAGCATCTTATAGGCTCACAGATCAAACAAAAAACACCAAAACGTTAATAATTTGTTGGAAGCTTCCCTATTGGCAGGATCATCTCCCACCACATTCAGAAAGCACTTCTTTATTAAGGTACAGTTTCGTTCGCCGGCACCAGTTAACGGTATTCGGCGGGTCTTTTTCGAAACGTGCCCAAATAGAAAGCGAGTCTTAGTTATTTATGGTAGGCAATAAATCCACTGAATGTCCAAAGTCAGGTAGAATGTTTGTAGTCACCCACTGGACATGTAACTCTGGATGCTTTGTTGACTCACACAGACCGTGGGAACACTTGGTCCCTAGTAACACTGAACTTATTAATTAATTACAGCCTTTGCTGCTAACAAGACAATAGCATCAGCAAATCGTAGCTCACTGATATTTTCTCCTTGAACACTTATGCCGCGTTCAAATCTTTCATTTCCTTTATTACTACTACTACATACAAGTTGAATATTAATGGGATAGTTAACAATCTTGTCTCACACCCTTCTTAACAGAAGCATGTGTCTCATGATTTTCTACTTTTATTATAGCTACTTGATTCTTATAAAGATTATAAAGTATTCTTCTAGACCAGAGTTCTTCAAAATTTTGAAGATCTTGTCTCACCTAACTTTATGACAAGCTTTTTTTCTAAATTAACAAACGCCACAAGCGTATCTTTGTTTATCTTGATAGGCGAAATATTCAATTTTTAAGAGAGCGTATCTAGGCGTTGTGAACCTACGCACTACCACGTATGGTGGTCACTTAACTGTATCAAATATGTCATAAAATATAACAGAAATGTTTTAATGATGAAATTTTCTTTAAAAACAATAGGAAACGCTATATTGTGTACGATCAAGAACAGAAGCAAGAAGATAAAAAAGCTCCTAAGCTGGGGAACCCTGCATAAGTGGGGTTCTGTAGTGTAGGGCCCCTGCTAGTGGGGTCCTAGGTACTTGTACCTTGCGTAATTTTGGTGCACTGTACGGACGCCATGAAACGATCTTCGGCCTTGGTCGCGGCGGCGCCTGCCTCACACGGTTGGTTACCTGTGGGCATCGGGCAACCTTCCCGGTGGCGAAAAGGCGCTTCCTCCTTCGGGGGGAGTCCATCCTGCCCGCAAGGGAAGGCAATTCTTCCGAGAACGCACTCTTAGCGATTGGATGAGCGGGGTAGTGCATATTTCTGGGGGAGCTGTGATGAGATTGGTAAGTGTCAGCTTGGGTGACCTTCGTCCGCAGCAGCTCCAACCGAAATCCCAAGGAACTCCGTGTACCAGAACTATCCCATACTGGTGTGCCGGTCGGGCCTTTAATGCCGGAACCTGAGGCCCGTCGTTGACGTTCGCGCTGGCATCGGGCGCGGCGGAACGTGCGCCAAGGGGTAGCCCCACGCTGTGCTCAGTGCTGCGGCTTTCGCCTTGTCCCCTGCGGGGGCGGATGGAGCCGAGCGCGCGTAGGACTAGCTCCTCGCGGGCGTGGGACCAGCTCCCCGCAGACACCCACATGGGTGGTGAAATGTGCCTAGCCTCACTATCCCCACTGTAATGGCGGGTAGGTCTGAAGGGCTCCTTCTTGCGGCGGTGGTGGATGCGGGGTGGTGGGTAGTCGCGGAAGATCCGCTAGGGAGATATGAGTGTTAACTCAGATATGCCCGTTGACCGTTTCCACTATCCTCGGTGCTCTGTCTGTACCAGAATTATGGGTTGCTGTGGGACACTTCAGTGACCCGTGGGAGGATATTGCCGAAGTGCATACCCTCCGCTCTTATTTTATTCGTGAAAAGAAGCTAACATCTGCGAAAACTACTGGTAGCGGACGAGAATTCTAATGCATGGTTGCCTATGAGGTGATGAAATTTCTGCTGTAGGGAGCTACAAATCCTGGTAGCATGGACACACTGGAGAAACAAGTAAGTCACATTTAATTATTTATTAATCTGAATTTTAATTTACAGAGCTAAAACAGTTATGTGCTAAGGTGGGTCATTTGTTTTCTGTATTATAATTATGTTTAAAAGTTATTCTGCCATGAAACCCTTCCTTGTTTACTTAAAAAATATTCAGCACAATTTTTTCTTATTTACATAGCATATTGAGAATAACGTCTTCCTCTAGCATCTAAATTCAACATATTATGAGGTCCAGTTTCTCTGCCCCACGATCCTTCAAGAATTTCGTAATCCATATTTTCAGAAGCAAAGATTCCAGGTGATCTAGACTAACTATTTCGTCATAAAAATTGAGTAAGTGTATACACACCATTACAACTACTTCAGCGTTTGCAGGCTGGAGGGCTATTGGTGTTCGGAATGTACGAAATAAAACACATAAGATTCCAAACACATTTTCTGTAACTCTTCTTGCTCTTGATAGTATGTAGTTAAAATGCGCTTTGTAGTACCCGCCTCGTCTTCACTGGGATATGGTTTAATCATATTTTTGGTCAATGCCGAAGCACTGTCTCCTACTAGTACGAAAGGCATATTTGGTCCACTTTGTAGTATTGGCTCTGGATCTGGTCTGTTAAGTTTATTTGCAGCTAGAGCTTTATAAACAGCAGTCTCTTTGAACACTCCACTGTCAGAAGATTTTCCTTTTGCACCACAATTTGCATAAATAAAATTATAATCGGCATCCACAATAGCCAACAGGACTAAATTGTTATTTGAAATTATAATAGTCGCTGATGGAATTTGAAGGAGTTTGAATCAAAACCTGTTTACCATATATAGATCCAAGGCAGTGTGGGAAATACCAAAATATATCGTCACAAGCCTTTACCTTTCATTCATTTGCAGTAGTTTGGAACCTGAAATAGCATAAATACTTATTAATATAATGCATTGTAAGAACACCCATAAACTTTAAATTTCCTTGCTCTGGGTAAGAATATATTGTCTAAGAATACAGTATATCTTGATTTTGTCAGCTTAGAGGTGCAGGACGTAATGCCTAGGTGTGAAATCCGCTCGCAGGGTTAGTGCCCTGGACTTCCTTGCGAGTGGCGGATAGTCGGCGACTGGTAATTTAAAATTATTTAAGAGCTTGTAAGACGTCTGTCCTTGGTTGATGGATATTAATTTTAAGTTATGGTTTGATTCTGATCTGCTCACTTCAAGTAGTTTAAGACATTTATTTAGTAAGAATTAATTATAGTTCGAGGACCCGGTCGCCAGACAGTGAAACCAAAACCGTCCCCAGAAGTAATTGGGAGAATAATTAATAAAAGTCATTAAGCAACATCAAGAAGAGCAATTATGTTCATAGCAAGTTTATTACGAAACACACGTCAAGCACATGCGAACGGTTTGGCCACCATCAAAATTTCAAAGTATAGCTATCGAAACTTTTTATCCGAAAGATTGCAGAATTCTTATGGTAAAAGGAAAATTACAGTTCGTATCTTCTTCCCGCTAAAACATACACCAACACTTCTTGGCTTTCACTGTTCATTTATATACTGTTCAAACACTCAATTTTATAACCACAGTTCTTATTTGAGACATAAACTTCTTCTTACACACAGTTCAGTATAGGAAAACACATTATACTGAACATATATAGGCTAATGCTTACAATAAGTGAGCCGCGGTACGCGATCTGCTGTCTGAGACAATCCGCGCGCAACCATTACTAGCGGGCGACTGACTTTTGAAAATAATGTAGCTCTCCGCTCCAGAGATACTACTTTGAAGCGGCGGAAGGTAACTGTAATGTCACAAGCTCGACTGGAAAATAGGGACATGCTGGTCAATAAAAGAAAAGAATCAGCTTTACCATTTTTCAAAGAAATGGTAAAGCCGATTCTTTTCTTCCGAATATCTTTGCCACAATAAAAAATTTTATGTTTTTACGCCTCGTCGAGGTTATTAGAGACGGGATGGGACTGATGACAAGGAACGGGAAGGAATTCGCCCACGCCCTTTTGACGGAAGCATCCCGGCATTCTCCTGGAATGATTTGAGGAAACAATGAAAAACCCAAATCTGGGTGCCTGGACGGCGATTCGAACCGGCCTCCTCCCGAATGCGAGGCCAGAGCGTTAACTACTCACCCACCACGCTCGGTCCAATAGAATTAAAATGGGGGCGTGTAATTATAAGAGTTCACTAAAGTATAAAGAAAGAGACCGACAAAATAGTTTATCAAGGTTACCTATAAATAGTTAGGCCTACGCCACAGCAGTGACACACTAGGTATTTAGATGAAATATATAAACAATATAACTAAAAATTTCAGTCGTAGTACGTTAGTATTGTATTACTTATGTTATAATATTAAAATGTTTTGTAGATTTACTTTCTAATTACTTTTTCAGAGCCAACAAAGCCAGTACACGATTCCTAGTTATTCAAATGTAGATGATATTCAACTAAAATCTCCGCCTAAATTTCAAGAATCTCAGCCTATTTTTCAGCAAAAACCGCAGCCCACAATGATGACACCATCATCGTCTCGAAATTCTCGCAAATGAATCCTCCAAAAAGAAGATAGGAGGCTTATACAACTTGCTAGAAGCAAAATGATGATCCAGACCGAATTTCATATTTACGGACAATATGTAGAGTTAGAGCTACGTCAAGTGAAGGACGAACATTCTGTACGTGTGGCAAAATATTACACTAGCGACATTTTGACTGAGGCACGTATAGAAAATACCGTCTGGGCTCTAGTTCTGAAAGCCAGTCTACTGTGCAGCGCGATATCAGTCACAGATAATAGTACTGCATCTAGTAATGTCGGTCAAGAGCCCTTTGAACAAATACTTTCAGACATGGATTCGTCGAACACCCAACATTTTTGACCACTACTCATATTTTGCATTCTTAAGTTCCCGATTCCTATTGATATTATATGTATATAAAAATTAAATATACTAGATGACCCGTGCGAAAATTTCGCTAATAAAATGCGATGAATAGTGAGGTTGAATGCTTGTAATATAACGAAAAGTAGAACCGCTGTTTTGTAGAAAATATTTATTTGTTTAGTGTAATAGGTACACATCAAAATAGTTACAACAAATTACGAAACAGTTAGGAAACTTTAAAACACACTGCTTCTACGACAAACTGTCACTGGACTTAACAGAATACAATCAACCTAATCAAAATGCACACAGCATATCAATATCTCTGTGATATGTGTTGCTATGCGAATAAAATGTTTACATTGGAATTCTTTAGCAAAACAAAAATATCCGAAAAGCTACTTATTGTATTAAAAAAATCCTTTTATAAAATATGCTGTGACCAAAGCGGACACATTGGTCTTTAAAATGATACCTTATTTATCCATTTCGGTTAGGCATCAAGCGAGGTAAAAAAATTTTGCTCCTTAAGGGCTGAAATTGTAGAAAGTTCTTTCTTAAAATATGATGTGACCAAAAACGATAGGTACTTTAATCTTTAAAATGATACCTCATTTATCGATTTCGGTTAGGTATCAATGGAAATAAAATGCTCGTGACAAAAAAATGCGTTGTAGAAATATTTATACTTTTGCTCTTTAGGGGTCGAAAATTGAATACATCCTTTCTTTAAATATGTTGTAAAGCAACCGAAGACCTCAGACTTTAAAATGATATCTCGTTTATCAATTTTGTTTAATTATCAAGGGAGATACACAAATAATTTTAGAAATACTGACATTTTTGCCCTTTAAGGGTAAAATTACGTAAATATCCTTTCTAAAAATATAATGTGACCACGGCGGGGACCTTAATCTTTAAAATGATACTTCATTTATCTATATCGGTTAGATATGAAGGGAGATAAATGGTTGTGACACAAAAACTCATTGCAGAAATATAGATATTTTTGCCCTTTAAGGGTTAAATTCCGAAAAATTCCTTTCTTAATATGTCAGCAAAGCGGAGATCTTAATCTTTAAAATGATACTTTATTAAAGTTTTTCAGATAGGTATTCAGGGAGATAAATAACTGGTAACACAAAAACCAGCATTTTAGAAATAGACATTTTTGCCCTTTAAGGGTCGAATTCCGAAAAATTCCTTTCTTAAAATGTGATGTGACCAAAGTGGTGACCATAAGCTTTAAAATGACACCTCATTCTTTGATTTCGGTTAAGTACTAAGGGAGATAATGGCTTGTGACAAAACACCTTTAAAAGTAATGTATATGATTTTATTCACTCACCTGTACAAAACTTTTCAACGCATTTATCAGTTCCTTACAAACTTCTGCTACTCTTCTACCGATCATTTGTCTTGACTCTCCAAAAGCATACGAGTCTCCAGAAAACAGATATCGCAATGTAATTGTAAGTCTGATATGAGGGTCAACAGCGTTCCATAATATTGTATCTTGTTTGGAAATGACAGGTCCAATCATTTGTAACAAAGTTTCAAAATCAGATTTTGACATTCCAGTAAAATAAAAAAAATAAAAAAAATAGTCTGATATTCTAAGGTCATTCTTTCTCGTTGTGATTCCGCATCCACCACCTTCTCTTTCTCTTACATTTCGTTGAACTACTTGATATAGGCCTAAGTATGCAGCACTGATCAACGGCAACCTCCTCGGGCAACATTTCTACAACTGACTCGTGTGTCTGCTAAATGTTCCGTGTCAGTGTCCCCGGATGTTGTTATTTGTCGACTAGTGTATCCGAGGCTTAAGACGCGCACGCACAGTGCGAGACATGTGTGGACATGGGTAGGTGTGATGGAAAAATGATCGTACTCAAAGACGCCTCAGTGCGCGCGGCGCGTTGCGTGTCGATGGGTGAAGCATCGTAGACAATCAAGACAGCAGTCAACCATTTCTTATTCTTTCTTATTACATGAATGTATAATTGTCAAGATTACGTTTTGTTTTTAAATCTTATTTATATATAAAAATAGACGTGTTTTTTCCTATATTTCACTTTTCAACCACCACTACCTAGCACAGATCACTGATGTTTGTGGGTGGAAGTAGCATGGAGTTTCCTGTCGTGCACAACGTTGGCTGAATGCCGATAGCTGTGGGGATGTGGGAGATATAATGATTAAAGTTGGTCAGTGCAGGGAGTTTTCATATTTCGACCAAAAATTCGTATCTCCATATACTTCTCTTTCCTGCCACAACTACATAACATAGACTTTTGGTGTTTGTGTGTGGTAGTAGAATCGTCTTTCCTGTCGTGCACTATGGTTGTTAGATGTCGGTAGCTATGGGGATGTGGGAGATATGGGGGTTGAAAGTGGTCGACCTGTGGCAATTTCATACTTCTGCCAAAGACAAAAGTGTGATTGTGTATCACTTTTCAGCGAAAACTATAGATCACAGATATCTGGCGTTTGTGTGTAGTAGTAGCACAGAGTCACCTTTCGATCACAACAGCGGCCGAATTTCAGAAACTGTGGTACTGTGGTAGATATGGTGGTTGTAAGTGGCCAACCAAGGATATTTTCGTATTTCGACTAAAGGCATGTCTCTCTTCAGATTTCACTTTTCTACCACGACTACATAGCATAGAGCATTGGTGTTTATGTGTGGTAGTACAATCGTGTCTGTTGTCGTGCACTATGGTTGTTAGATGTCTGTAGCTATGGGGGTGTGGAGGATATGGGGGATGAAAATGGTCGACCTGCGGCAATTTCATATTTCTGCCAAAGACGCATGTGTCACGGTGTATCACTTTTAAGTGAAAACTATCAATCGCAAATCACTGGCGTTTGTGTGTGGTAGTAACACAGAGTCTCCCATCGATCACAACGTTGGCCGAAATTCGGTAACTGTGGGAGTGTGTGAGATATGGTGTTTGAAATTGGTCGATCATGAATATTTTCGTGTTTCATCCAAAGACTTGTGTGTATCCGTAAATTTTACCTTGCTGCCGGAACTACATAGCGCAGAAGACTGGTACTTGTGTGTGGTAATAGTATCGAGTCTCCCTTCGTGCACTAGGGTGGTTAGATGTCTATAGCTGTCAATATGAATTCTTTACAATCACGAACGAAGTCGTGGGTACTAGCTAGTTTATAATAAATATTCAGCAGTAATCTTTTATCTTATTACATGAATGTATAATTTCCAGTATTATGCTTCAGTTCTTAAATCCGTAATCATATTGCCTTTGTATTTTTTTCTCTTATTACACGATTGTATAATTTTCAAGAATATTTAAATTTTATAACATAGTGGTGTAAATGTCAAGAATAAGAATTTTTTCAAAAGCTCATAAAGAATCTGTAAACTACGCAACTCACAATTTAATAACTAAACAACTGTTGTGAAATTAACTGCCAGAATACGTTCATTAGGTTTGCTTTTCGTAGCCTTTCATTTAAGAAAAAAGATAAAAACTTTACAGCTAAAAAAGGTCTAATTACTTTTCAGTAATATGTAGCTAATGAAAGCAGCATAAAAAATATTAAATTAAATTATAGTAAACGTTATATTAACTGCATAATTTCCACAAAATCCATGTATTTTCCCAGAATGTAATATGAGAAGCTGGCGATCAAAACTTAATAATTACGCTTCTGGTCAAAACACTTTTTTTTTTTATCCATTAGGTTTTGACCCGCTGAATTTGAATCTAAACTCATTTTCAAGCAAAACGCCATATAACTGTACTGAAAGTGGGCCCGAAGTTTGTGATTTCGACAAAACTGTATAACTACAGTAAATTTTCAACAGCTTTGAAGACACGAGAACGATTTCGTTCAAAATGGAATAATTTTCATTCGTATTAGTCAGATGTCAATCGAAACGAAATAAGTGAAACGCATTTTTATTTTTTCACCCTTTCCCTACTGTTTTTAATTAGGCAACACTAGATTTTGTTTTTATTAGTAGAAAAATTAATAAGCATTTTTTGTATAATAAGTAATAGTATTGTTACAACAGCATTTCAGAAGTAAACTTATGAATCATTAAATTTGCACAAAAACATTTTTGAAAACCCGCGCGAAAGAAATGAGGGTGAGAGGGAAGATGAAGAAGGATGTCAGGAAGATGGGCATGACGAATGTGCGAGGAAATTGAAATTGAGCTCAACATATAATGAAAGCACTGATCAAGGACCAAGACATATGGAATTTCCTTCATTGATTTCAAGAAGGCGCATGATTCGATTAACAGAGAATCTCTAATATCAGTACTGGAAGAACTAGGATTGGATAAGAAAACAACTTAATAAAAGCCACTGTTACGAACAAGTTTTCGAAAGTTAAATTCATGGTTGAAGTATCAGACCCTTTTGAAATAAAAACAGGTGTAAGACAAGGGGATGGACTGATGCCGTTATTAATTGTGCACTTGAGGAAATAGAATGGAACAAAAATATAAGTGGAATAAGACTGGGTTACAAAAAGAAGAATCTAAAAATCAATTGCATTGCCTTTGTTATTATTATTATTATTATTATTATTATTATTATTACTCCGCGATTCACTATAAGTGTGTGGCGGAGGGTGCATAGCACCTATCGAGAAGGGTTATGGTTTGGAAGGGTTATAAGGGATATGGCAGGAGGCGCCCATGGGCTATTGTGAGGAACCATCCCCGCATTCGCGTGGAGTGATCTGGGAAAACCATGGAAAACCCAGATCAGGATGGCTGGAGTGCTTTATCGAAAGCTACTCCTGTCGGATTTTAAGTTTACTCGCCCGGTAAATCCTTTCTATTCCATTCCCTAATCGCTCGTGGGAAAAATGAGTACAGAAATGAATCGGTTCTGGCCCTGATTTCTCTTATCTTATTTTCACGGTCATTTCGAGATATGAATGTTGCTGGTAGCAATATTTGCTGACTGTCATTCCGAAATACATCTGTCGTGAATTTTTCAATTAGCTTCCGTCGAGAGCAACGCCTTCGGTGTTCCAGGTCTTCCCAACCTAACTCCATCAACATCGCACTTACGCTTTCCCTCCAACTATATATACCTGTCACGAATCGGGCGGCTCTTCTTTGGACCTTCTCTAAAGCCTCCATTAACCCCTTTTGATGGGGACCCCATACAGAACAACAATACTCTAAGTGAGGACGTACTAGTGACTTGTATACAATCGATTTAACTTCCTGAGTGCATTGATTTAAATTACGACTTAGAAATCGGAGTATACGATTTGCTTTCCCCATTACATTCTCAATATGCTCATTCCACGACAAATTATTACGAATTGTTACCCCTAGGTATTTAGCGGAATCTACCGTTCTAAGGACAGTGTCATTAATCGTATATTCATAATTAAATGGTGTCACCTTTTTACTCACACGCATGACTTGGCAGTTTTTAGCGTTTAACTCCAACTGCCAATCTTTACACCACGCAATTATTTTCGTAATATCGTCTTGTAACAAAGCGCAGTCGTCCAGGGTTTTGATTTCGCGATAAATTATAGCATCATCGGCAAATAATCTTTTCATTCCCCCTATTATGTCGCATAGATCATTGATGTATATGAGAAACAACAGAGGCCCTAACACGCTTCCCTGGGGAACTCCAGACCCCACCTCAGCAAGTGATGAACGCTCACCGTCGAGAACTACACACTGTGTTCTGCCCTTCAGGAAGTCTGCAACCCAGTCGCATATTTGTCTAGATATGCCGTAACCGCGAAGTTTCCTAAGTAACCTAGTGTGAGGCACAGTGTCGAAAGCTTTTTTAAAGTCTAATAGAACCAAATCAACCTGGGATTGCTCATCTATAATTCGGCACAAGTCGTGAATTAGAAGTGCAAGTTGTGTTTCGCAGCATCGGCCTTTTCTGAATCCATGTTGATTTGGATTTAAAAGCTCACCTTCATCCAAGAACCGCATGACATTCGAATAGATGATATGTTCTAAAATCCTGCAAAATATTGAAGTTAACGAGATCGGCCTATAATTCTGAGGATCATTAACATTCCCATTTTTAAACACTGGAGTTACGATAGCGGTCTTCCATTCGGCTGGTATTTTTCCCTGATCCAGAGAGACGGTATACAATTTCATCAAATACGGTGCAATGTCCTTTGCGTATCTTGAGTAGAATCTTGTAGGAATACCGTCTGGTCCGGGAGCCTTATTGGTTTTTACATTCATAAGCAGTTTAGTTATTCCCTCGACATCAAGAACGAGATCATTCATAATTTTGTCGGTACGATTGTTAAATATCGGTATCTCCTCTGAGTTTTCTATCGTGAAAGCCTTTTTAAATATATCATTCAAAATTTCTGCTTTCTCTACGCTTGTTTCTGATAATTCACCATTTTCTTTAATCAGCGACGGCATAACCTTACGAGAGCCTCTTATTACTTTGATATACGACCAGAACTTTTTTGGATTAGTAATCAGATCTTCGGATAAATTCCTGGCTTGGAATTCTTTAAACGCATCGCGCATTGCCTTACGCACGTCCGCACGCAACTGGACTAATTTAGCACGATTAGATGAGTCCCCCGATTTTTTCACCGCGGCATGTAAACGCCTTTGCCTCCTGAGCAAACGTTTCACTTCCCTATTGAACCAAGGGAAGTTATTACTGACCTTAATACACTTCTTAGGAACAAACTTGTTTAAACCGGTCCATATTAGTTCTTTTAAATTAAACCAAAGTTCCTCAACATTTGTATTTAGCGTGTACGTTTCAAAATTCTTCGCAAAATGGTCAACCATACCCGCATCGTTTGCCTTATCGAAGCAAAACACGAGTTTCTCTTTGTCATGCTTCAGACTCAGACTGGAGTTTAACGTTACCACAACCGCCTTGTGATCACTTATACCGTCTTCTATACAAACTTTATCTACAATATCAGGATTGCTAATTAGAAAAAGATCCAGAATGGACGAGGAATCTTTGTGGCACCGTGTTGGCTCTTCGACCATCTGTTCAAGAGATCTTTCTGCAAATGATTCTAGGAACGTTTCGGTTATTAACCTATCTCTTCCACCCAACCTGAACGTGTATGTGTCCCACCTAACCGACGGTAGGTTAAAGTCACCACCCACGATCAATATATGTCCTTGAAATTTTTTGTAAACGTTATTAAGCGACTCCCTGAAGTATTCCGCGTTAGCTAAATCAGAATCCGGAGGTCGATAAAATGACCCGAGTATGAACTTTAAATTTTTGCCAATTTTTACCTTGACCCATATTAACTCGCAAAAATTTTCCGTTTCAGTTACGACAGAGCAATTAACGGTTTTACTTACGGCCACGAACACACCCCCGCCCATTGAGACAGTTCTGTCCTTCCGAAAAACATTGTTATTACTCCGCGATTCCATAAAAGTGTGTGACTGATGGTGCATTGCACCTATCCAAAAGGGTAATAGCTTGGAAGGGATATACGGGATATGGCAGGAGGCACCTATGGGCTATTGTGAGGAAGCATCCCAGCAATCGCGTGGAGTGATATGGAACCCCCGGATCAGGATAGCCGGAGAGCTTTATCGAAATCTACTCCTGTCGGATTTTAGGTTTACACGTCCGGTAAATCCTTGCTACTCCATTCCCTAATCGCTCATGGGAAAAATGAATACAGAAAAGAATCGGTTCTGGCCCTGATTACTCTTATCTTATTTTCGCGGTCATTCCGAGATATGAATGTCGCTGGAAGCAATATTTGTTTGCTGTCATTCCGAAATATGTCACTCATGAATTTTTCAATTAGCTTCTGTCTAGAGCAACGCCTACGGTGTTCCAGGTCTTCCCGACCTAACTCCTCCGACATCACACTTATGCTTTCCCTCCAACTATATATACCTGTCACGAATCGGGCGGCTATTCTTTGAACCTTCCTCTAATGCCTCTCCTTTTGATGGGGACCCGATTACATTGCGGATGATATGGCCCTATTGGCTGAAATGAATAAAACTGGTGGGGATACTAAAGTTAAATTCCTTTTGAATTTCGCGAGCCATTTTTTATTTAACATTCACGAAACTGTTAAACAACCTGATGGTAATAACATCATAGTCTTAGACGTGTATAATATTATGTTAACTTTAAAATCAGTGTTAGAACTACGTGAAAGTTTTTTTTGTTAAAAAAGTGATATTAAAAAAAACTTAATATTCGTTGATAAATGACTGGCATATCTTAATAAATAATTTTTCACGAAATCAGTTGCTTATGCAAAATACAAAAATTAAATTTAAACATGATTTTCATTTGATGACTGTGAAATAATATTAGAGTTCTAAATTTATACGAAAAAATGAGTATCAAAATGGACGAACTGTACTCTGAAAAAAAAAAAAAAACAATAATAAAGGAAATCTAGTTAAAAGTAAGAGATTGTAGTAAGTTTACCGACACACTACAGGCCAAAAATTGCAGCATATTTTAAAATTTATTTAAGACTAGCTAAAAGCACGGCTTTGTGTTGGCTCGCGAAGTTTTGTTATAAGAAATATTATATACAACTAAAGAAGTTAATAAATAATCGTAAGAATTTTAATATTTAAATGAAGTATCGTCAAAAACCATGGTTTTAGTTTGATGACAAAAAACAATTAGGCAAATTTGTTATAAGACACAATCCTTAAATATTTCGGTTACATTTAAAAGTATTTGTTGTAGCTCCAGATTCATAAATATTGTTAAATACTTTTCATCATTTTCTTCGCTATCCATGTAGCATAAAATATTTGGTTGTATTTGGCTACATATTATTTGTTGTTCATTATTAGGCAGTCTTTTTAAATTATTTTTGTTCAATGTAATATCATAGTACCAAGGATCATTAGTTTTAAGATATATAAGCAGTCTCGACATTGATGCGATTGACAATAAAATCTTTATACTCTTCGCCCCCGTGTCTTCTAACAAATATATTTCGTTAAATAGTATCAATGGAATGAGTTAATGAAGTTCTAAAATTTGTAATATCTTTATTAAAGTTAATGACTTGGCCACTATATCCAAATTGACCACGTTTAAGCCGATATACTTTAATTACTGGATGAATTTGAGCAATTTACTGTTCAACAAACGTTATGTTTTTCAATACATCAGGCTGAATACCTGGATCCATATTATTTTCTTTAGAAAACATATTCACTTCATTTTCTTCTTTATATTTATGACAATTAGAACGAAGTCCATCCTTTTCAATATGTAAATCAAACCAACGACGTCGACAACACAATTTAAAATCCATTTTTTTAGCATGTTCAAAATTACTGCATGCTCATAAAAATGAACATCATCTCGATGATTTTGTATTACATTACTTCGATCTTCTTGCGGTCGTTCTCTTACATTACGCATTAACGACTGGTTACATATGCCTTCTTTACGACCCGTCAACGTGCGATTTCGTGGCATTTTCCTGTAATAAAAATAACTGAGTAATAATGCAGTATAATACAGATATATCACATACACAGCAGGGCCACAATCTGATGATGATTTTTTTTATAGAACTCGGCGAAACAAATCGAAAATAAAGAATAATTTTTTTTTATATCTCGCTTAGTTCTCGAGATATCGTATCTCAAAGTTGACGTGGCTAGGTTGAAATGCGGCCAGGACCAGAAGAAAAATTTCGCCATAGCCAAATTTGCCGACGAATTCGTATGTAACTTGACGAGACAAATAAAAGATAAAGAATAATTTTTTTGATATCTTGCTTAATTCGCGAGATAATGTATCTCAAAAGTGAGGAACTTAGGGTGAGATCCTGGCTGGACCAGAAAAAATCCCCAAAACCACTATATCAACACAGTGGAAATTCATTATAGGTGTTTTATTTTCTTCCTATTGTTGTCACGTTGAAATACAGCCTGGACCAGAAGAAACGTCACCAAAAGCACAAGAAACTATACCTACAACTGATTTTTGGCATGCTATATCTTGAAGTCTCATGGAATTACATAAAAATTCGTCATCAAATTGCAGCGTTGAATCCCCACATACACACATTTCTTAACAATAATACAGAAGAATCTTTAATATAATAAATTAATAACTCCCTTTCTGGAGTTCAGGTTCTCTCAATATTTTAGTTGGGGCAACGTTATTTTCGATTAAACTTTGAAGCGTACCGATTAGGTGTACATTCCTTTTATATTTTATTTGATTTTCATTAAACATTGAATCGTAAGTCATTGTAATTGTATAGGTATTTAAATAACTGATTAAGTGTAGGAGTGGAATGTCTTTATATAACTCCTACACTGTCGCATCTAATTTTACACAAATCACAGATGTATTTACATAGAACGTTCAACAACCATAGATCATATTTAATACAAAAAATTAAATTAATATGTCTCTTTCTGGAGCATAAGTTCTCAGGTCAACATCGGAATCACAAACTACAGTTTTAGTGAGCAGTTTATTTGATTATCTTGACGTTGCTGTGAACAGATGGCTGTACTTCAAGTTCGGTGGTAAGTTATTGTATAAATGCCAACAGCGTTTTCAAACTGCGTCCCTCTCAATGGACACATTAAAAGCAAAACTACATTAACACATTTCAAATATCTTTTGCGTTAGTTGATTCACTAATTCTTGACAATAACTGTGTCAAACGACGTGACGCGACCACATGACATTGTCACGTGACGCGATCGCCTCTGGCTTCTCTCAGCATGAATGAACAGAAATATTAAAAATATAACTATTTATTTTTATTATTTTTTTACAAAAATAATTATTGATGGCACATCTAGAATTGACTTTGGATCTGTATGTTCAATTTCACGTTCTTAGGTGCAGCAGTTTTTTCACAAAGTGTACCACAAGGTGTGCACAAATCGTCTCCTAGTATAAGGGCTCGCTTCGCTCGTCCTAATTATTTCAGTCCTGCCCTCTATTCCCGCCGCTTCGCCATTCACAGAAAAGATATTTTCAATTATGAATTTGAAATGGCGAGAGGAGAGAAGCAGAGCGTGTATCTTATTAATAAAACAAAGAGCTTTTGATCTGCATTAATTTAAAAATTGAATGCAATAAAAAATATGACACTTTTACTGTAAAAAAGAAAAAGTTAAAAGGTGCAAGAAATGAATTTTTACTATATTTTTATAGCTTATTCTAAAAATACTATAATCAGCCGAAACACTGTTGGTAACCCTATTCGAGGCGGCGAACGCCACGCAGGCGGCGCTCGAAAAGTCGCTTCGTATGAACAGTTGGGGCGGCCGCCGCCTCGAAGTCGCTTCGTCTGTTTTAGGTCGGTCAAGGTACAATAACAATAATCAGTTCTTCTGACCTGTGTATTCAACAACGAAGAAATGCTACCGAAAGGAGTAAATTATGATTCGCTTTGTCGAAAATAGAGGACTAAAATAACCCGTTAACATCGTGGGAGCTAGCTCTTAGGCAAGGCGCAAATTAAGACGCGTATAGCTCGTGTGACATGACGTGAAACGAGTCGCAAGACGCGATCGTGAGACACACGTAGCATGGTGGTACGCATATTGAGACGCAGTTTTCAAGTGGCGCGCGTACCACTCGCGTCTGGAAATATACGACACGCGGAGAGAACATTTGTCATTATTTAGAACCAGATGATGCTTTGTTCCTTGCTTGATAAGAAATTTAAATAGCCTAATGAGTATATTTTGTCGAAAAGGAAAAGCAGTGAATGGGGATTAAAAATTCATCACCATTGGCGGATTCATCAATGGAAATGCATTTGCTAGTAGTGCATCGGGCTTGAAAATGATGAAACACATGTTACTACTTCTGTCTACTGAAACTATACCTACGATTGCTAAGCCAATGCCACAGGTTTTTTTTTTTTTTTTTTTTTTTTTTTTTTTAATGGAAACAAGGTCTTTCTTTTAACAGAAAATATAATGGGACCATATACAAGGAGGCATGCAACTGGAAATTATGAACACCAAGTTTTCAACGCCTGAATTTCTTCAGCTAGACAAACCACGGAATGCGCCTTCGGTATACTGTCTTCATGGTTTCGTGTGTTCAGGAAACCATCTGATAATAAAGTGGACGTGATGAAAGATATTATGAAACCAGCTCACATTTTGAACAACTATGTACTACACTTTAAAATATTAACTGTAGAGATACAAGTATAGAAAAGATGAAACATACCTGTTTCATTAGAAAATACACAAAAAAATAAACAAGTAAATAATTATTTTCTAAAAAAAATTAGACTGTATATTATGTAATATTTTATGTTTTAAAAGTTATTTCGCATAATAAAAATACGTAAATGAAGTTTAAATGAAATAAAATCAATGCTTAATGATAATTTTTGAATATAAAAAAGAAATAAAAATATTTGGCAAAATGGGGATTTGAACCTGGGTTCGCAAAATGGGAAACAGGCGCCTTACCACCTACGCCACGACAACATCTTATAGCTTCATGTAAAAATTTTAATATTTAAATGGTTATTTATCGTACATATTTTTGCACAAAAATTTCTCGATAACTAGTGCTCATTTTGACGAAATGATTTTAACACAGTTATATGGAGTAAATCCGTCCAACATATACTTGGGGGATCGAAATCTGTTCTCATGTTAGATGGTCTCCAAGTTAGTAGCGGTAGCAGATTTGGATGATACCAAACTGTCGCAGCAAACTCAATCACTGCATGAACAGCTATTTTCAAAGTGAGGAAGATTACAGCAGGCTATTTGACAGTATTGAAAATAATATTACAAATGGTAGTCATTCTTCTAGATTAATGCTTAAGGAAGCTATTTTTGTTAAATTTTAAAAGAAAGGTGGCTTGTTGTTAGTAAACAAAGCGAAGTAAAATAAGATTTTCTTGCCTCTTGTCACGTGACAAAACGCTCTGGGATTGGCGATCGCCTTAGTGACGTCACTTGCCTGTAGGCTCTGCGGTTGCATATGGAGCGTTTCATATTATCCAAGTTTTCAACTATTTTTTATTGTTGATGGTTATCTCTTGGTACTAATGAGATTTTGTGTTGAATATAAAATGAACAATTTGCAGAAGCCTATAGCAGAAAAATACCGAAAATTATTTGTCAGGCTACCTATAGAAACAACTCCTGACTTTTTCTGCGGAACTTGAAAATGTAATAGCTTCAGTTCGATAATCATTTATATTTAAACTGGAAGTTAGAGATTAACAGAAATCCTTCATAAGAATGACTAAAATTTTAAATTAAGTTATTTGTTTTAGGAGATACAATATTTACGAAAAAATGCAAGTGTAGGCATAAGGTAAGCACAACAGTTAAATACAGTAACTGGATGTAGAGGGCAATTTTTCTTAACTGCAGATAAATGATAATTTTTACCAACGAAACTGAATTTATTGTTTATTTATTTACCGACCGCGTTCACTTCACCGCACGTAGAAACTGTGATGTTTAAGTATTTACTATTAACGAGAAGATAAGTAACGATGCCATGGTGACCAGGTAGCTGCATGGTTAAAAGCTATGTCCACACCTGTTCAACTTTCGGTCGTCAGAGGCATGCGTCATGTTGAACGGGGGAGAGGCTTGGAAGGCATGCGTCAAGGGCATGCCCGAGATCCTCAGTCCGTTCAACAAACTGGGAGGCACGGCGTATTGCAAGCGTTTCCAGGTGAAGTGGATTACCGTTCGTTTTCATTGTTATGGTACGCCAAAAATAAAGATTATATAAACAAAATCAAGAGGACAGATGCCCTAAAGATCCTTGGAGCAAAATATTCGATGGATGTAGCTTCAGTGAAAAAGAAGATCAAGAGTCTGAGATCATACTTTTCTAAAGAACAACAGAAAGTCCTTGCCAAGAAGAGCGGTGATGGAATTGATGGAAATTACAGTTCAACATGGTTTGCCTATAACAGTTTCACATTTATAACCGATAAAACTACACCGAGGGAAGTGAAAGAAACTGAAGAGGTTGCTGGAAACGGGACTTCAATCATGGAAACGTGGAATGCAGCAGTAAGTAGCTAGCGATTAAATCTTGTTTCCTTCTGTCATTCTTTTCGGCCTATCATAACCGAATAAATTCAGTTAATCTATTCTAGAGTCATTTTTAATATGTTTGTAAGCTTACTCAGTATCGCGGAACTTTTGTTACGTTATTTCGTAGGGTTCTTGGTCATTCATTTAAGTGACAGTATTTGTAATCAATATTTAGTAATTTTCCGCATCATTTAAAATTAATTCATGCTCATTTCAATTAACATTTTGCACTTGATTTTTGTTAAGAGTTTTGACAAAGCAGGATTGTGTGTTTTGCCGAGATTCTTGTACAAACATTTGGTGTAGGATGCGAGGTTAAGGCTTACTTTTGCTGTTTAAAATGGCCCGTTATGAATTCTGGATTTAAACCAAAATTACGAACGATAGCCGCCTCGCTGCTGATTAGTACAAATCATTATCTTGATTAATTTTATTCAGTACTCAACTAAATAATTCTCCAATAATTTTCCAACATTGATTATTTATTTATCTTCAGTATTGAATTTCTCACAAACTTAACAAATCTTAAATCATCGACTTGCAAGTCAAACCTCTACTGCTAAAACATCCATGACAACCACCAGTCCACGATAAAACAAAACTTCCAATGCAGTCAGCGATATTAATTGTATAGCTCTTGGCATTACATGTTTGCCAACTTAAATATCCGACCATAGTATTTTTTACTATTACTTACATTAGTTATTTTACAATTAACTAGCCCTATGGTTGTTATCTCACATATGCCCCCCATTTCGGAGCAGTTAAATCATTATTTAACTAAATGATGATTTCAACAAAACGAAATGTTAAATAACAACCACAGTTATATTTTCAAAAACAACTAAATTACTCAACTAAATAAGACTATCAAAATATTTTCATCGAAATAATGTTCAGATTTTACACTCATCGTATTTCAGGATCAGTTTTAGATATTGTATTCAATTAATAAAAATTATTAAAGTTAACATTAGACTACCACTTAATTAGAACTCAATAAATACATTATGTTATTAAAAATTGCCTCAATTCAACAAAAAATCGAATATGTATCGAAATATCTAATACCATACATGGCGAAATAAGAATATGTGCTATGTGATCATCAGTCATAATATAAGTGTTCCTTCGCCCTATAAAGCTTTAAATCTACTATATTCCGCAATCCAAATCTCTCTTTTGATATTAGGTAGACTAACAAATAAGCATTTGGATGAGGTTTATTCTTGACTATGAAAGGCTCCCAATATATATCAATTTATTTCTTAATTTGGGCATTGATCTCACACGATTTTTGGTGTGTTTTAACCAATACCAAATCACCAACATTGAATTCAGTCAACCGAATCCTCTGGTCGTGACGTTTCTTTCATTCTTCAGCCCTTCTCATCAAGTTTTCTCTCACCTGTTTATCCTATATATCTTAATTCTTTCACTTTTTCTTCTCTCCACTTCTTACTTCTTCTTCCTTCAGTCGTAATATATTTCTTCCTTCATAGTGTATATTTAATCCTTTCCTCTTCTTTTCTACTTTTCCCTTCAAAATTTCTTCTTCATCTTCTTTAATATCTTCTCTTCGTATCACAAGGCACTTCACTTTTTGATTATTTTCACATTCCTCTGGTTTTTGACGACCACAGGCTCTCTGCTCTTGAAACTCTTCGTCATTTTCTTCATAACTTTCGGTACAGTCGCTCGCGCCTTCGCCTTTTAATACATTAAATGTTCCCGCAATCAGATTATTGTCTTCGCATCTCTCTTCACCCTCTCTATGCCATTTCTTCATTTCTGCAGATCCCTGAATTTCGTCTTTTAAGTTCACTTTTTCTTTAGTATTAAAAAATGTTTCATCTTTATCTTCCACAGTTTTACAAACATTTTCCTGCAATAAGTCTTTCATAATCTCTTGCTGCGACCATTCAATCATTTCCTTTTTTCTAACATCAGGTGGATATTCTTTCTTTAAATAATTCGTAACAACTTGATGGCTGGCATCCTCGTTTGCGCTTCGCAACAATGTTTTAGTTTCGTTGCTTTGATCCTTTTCGTCTAATACGAAACACGTAGGTACGTCGGCATTAGCTTGTAAACAGGATGTATTCATTTTTTTTAAACTACCGGTTTCATTATTCCTTATTATCCTTATTTGCGATAAATCCTCATTTCTATTATAATCATTATAACTCCTTATAAAAAATATTCTTACTCCGTTTTCTTCATTACTTTCACACTCAACTTCGCTGCTTCCATATTCATATTCTTCATCATCGCTGCTAGGAATATCTTTTTCATTTTCATCATCGTCCAATGATAGCTGACTATCATTCTCTGCAAAATTTTCCTCTGTGAATTTATCCTTCAAAAATTCGCTTTTCGCTTCCGCCCTACCCGTTTCTTCTTCAACTTTTTTTTCACTAGGTTCTTCATCCCGCACATTGATTTCGGCCATCTCTTTAATCTCTTGGTTATTCCACCCACTTCGTTCATATGTGGAATTGGTTTCGCATCTCTTATCACTAATTAGATGTAGACATTTCCACCATTCTAAGTATCTGGCCATGCTGTTTTGCCTGTTGCCCTGGATAGATTCCGCGCTTGAACTTTTATTTTTTTCAATATAGGGTGGTCCTTTAACTTCGCCACTCGCTCCCGTGCGAACCTTCACAGTCGCGGACTTAAGTTTTCCGCCCCTCTTCTTTCCTTGATTTCGGTTTTATTTTCTGTTCTCACATACATCACTTGTTTTGGCGGTTGACTATTGCTGCTTCGTCCCCCGATGTATAATTATTGTTATTGTGCCAGTAGCCATTATTGCTCGCATTCTTGTTAAAATTACGCCCCTCTTCCCTTTCTTGCCTGTACAATCCTTGTCCATATACTCCACTTCCTTTCGGTGGCCAAAGATTTGCTCGCTCCCGGTATTGATAGTCCCTTGGCTTACCATATCTGTGATCAGATTCCCGATTCCTTTCAAAATTATTTTCATAACTTTCTTGGAGTCGGTCGAGTCTTTCCAGCATGTCCAAGAAATCTTCCATCTTATCCCATTGAGTAACCACCAGTTTATCTTGAACTTGCAGCGGCAGCTTTTGTAGTAATATCTCCACTTGTTCTACTTCCCCTATCTTTTGGTCCAGGTGCCGCAATTCCTTTCTCATCTCCTCGCAAAATTTCCTCATACTGCCGTCGCCTCTATAGTATCTCCTACAGTTGTAAAAATCACTCCTTACCTTGCGCTGTTTTCTCTGAGACCAGTATCTATCTCGGAACATTTTTAGGAAATCGTCATAATTAGTACACCTCTCTGTAACTTCAAAACTCCATGAAAAAGCCTCATCTCTTAATTTGCTTTGTACATAGCGGATTTTATTTTTATCCGACCACTCTATTGGCAAGGTTCGGGAATATATCTTTACAAAATCAGCGGGGTGTACTTTTCCGCTTGGTTCAAACACAGTCTCTGGTAAAGTAATTTCACAATAACTTGGTATACGGCTCACCCCGGTGTCTTGCCGCTTTTCCACTTTTTCCAGTCTTTCATTAATGTGACTCATATTCCCACATATTTGGCCTACTTCCGTCGACAAACCAGTAATTTGTCTTCCTACATTATCAGCATGTTCCGCTACGCTATGTATTTTAATCTCACATTGCACTTGGCCTTCTAAAATAGTTTCCATCCTGCTTTCAATATCCTTCTGATGTCCTTCCATTTTCTGACTTAGTGATCCTTCTATTCTTTCAGCGATAATTTTCTCTTTTTCCTCTATACAGCGGCCTACCAAAACATTAACGTCTCGCTGTACATTTTTCTTAACTTCAAAAATATCGCTCTTCATCGTCTGTAATCTTTCTTCTGATTCCTTTTCCACCTTCTCAATTCTGTCTGACATCCTCCCCATCATCTCTTCTGCCCTCCTTTGACTACGTTCGATTTTTTCATTAAGTTCTCCTATGTCTTGTTTCAATTCTTGCCTGAATTTCTCTTGATTTTTCTCAATTCTCTGAATAACTTTTTCTTGGCTCTGATTCATTTCTTGTTTCATTTCTCTGATAGCATTTAATAGCAACCTTAGGTCCGTATTCCCTTCTCGAGCGTACTCAGGTTGATTTGGTTTTGGCAAAACTGCATGTCCTATTGAATTCTGCCCCCCATTAATTTCATTTTCTCCATCAACCAATTCGTCATCCTCATCAATGTTGCTGAGATCATTGTTTGGAAAATAACCGGTAACCCCATCTTTATCCCCGTTATTAATAGGACTACTACTGAAATTATTTTGCACGTAATTACTATCTCCTCGGACACCCATTCGGTCTTCATATTTCCCATCAAAACTTAAGATTCCGGAACTTACCGTTTCCCCCTCTGACATAATACTATTTGTTTCTCCCAACTCACTAACCAATTTTCCACACTTATTTTCCATAATAATTTTACGTTTAAAATTTCATAATGCAAGCAAAACACAACGGTATTACTACTCTTAGCAGAAATTCTTTAAACCGCAATCGATATTAAAAACTTACAACTCCAATCCACAACAATACAACGCTATCAACATTCAACTCTGCAACACAATTATTTTAGGAAGACACAGAAAGGTACCAATTAACTTACAATCTTTTATCGTAACTGCTGAAAAACATGTATATTATCACTGAAAGGAAACAACAAAATTTGACGGCCTCAGGCTTGGAAACAAAGCCGACACATATATACGAAAATGCTTAAAATACTGATCTTTTGCTCTTTTAACTAATTTGGCTGTACATATAATTACAATTTCTTAAAATCACAAATTTTACCCCTTTAATTACTTTTGTCACATGAAAAATAAATTAACTTTGCAACTGTCCTTTAACAAAATGTAACTCAACTTGTAAGTTCAACTTTGATTCCACTTTCATAATCATTTACTTAGTGTTCAAAATTTAGTTAATATCCTTCCTGTTAGAATCTGATCGTTGACACTGCAGCCCCAAAAAACAAAATGAAAACTGGAATTCTCTTACTTGATGCACTTGCCCGTAGATCAGCTCTCTGCTGCTGCTCAACCGAAACCACTGCTTCAGAAAAAACTCCAGACGTTTAAGGTGTTATGTTAATCATCTTAATTAACACCCATAATCCTGGCAGGGTCGCCAATTGCGAGGTTAAGGCTTACTTTTGCTGTTTAAAATGGCCCGTTATGAATTCTGGATTTAAACCAAAATTACGAACGATAGCCGCCTCGCTGCTGATTAGTACAAATCATTATCTTGATTAATTTTATTCAGTACTCAACTAAATAATTCTCCAATAATTTTCCAACATTGATTATTTATTTATCTTCAGTATTGAATTTCTCACAAACTTAACAAATCTTAAATCATCGACTTGCAAGTCAAACCTCTACTGCTAAAACATCCATGACAACCACCAGTCCACGATAAAACAAAACTTCCAATGCAGTCAGCGATATTAATTGTATAGCTCTTGGCATTACATGTTTGCCAACTTAAATATCCGACCATAGTATTTTTTACCATTACTTACATTATTTATTTTACAATTAACTAGCCCTATGGTTGTTATCTCACAAGGATGCGTAAAATTCAGTGTGCAGTATACATGTAGGCAATATTTAATCTCGTTTAACGTGTGGTGAGAAGGTTCAAGCATCATCATGTACTTGTATATCAATAGACAGATTTAAAGAGCATTAAGTGTCGTATTATTCAGTAAACAACATTTATTGTAATAAACAGTCAGATGCATTTACGTGTGTTTGTGAAAGTATCAACGAACGTTGTGAATAAACAAAAGTCATTTTTACAATGGCATAATGTCTTCTAGTTAAAAACGTCGGGAAGTTCAGATTATTAATTGGAAGGGAATACTTTCTGTATTAGTCGATGTCAGTCAGCTTATATGTTGCAAATAACTTCTCGAGATTTATGCTCGCGAAGTTATTTACATCATTACTACTGCGAAAACTTTTTTATGATGTCAAATACAGATTAAAGTTCGCCAAAGCGCTGTAACATCAAGAGGCATACACAATGGACAAGTAAATAACTCAATCAACACCTTGTTAACATCTTTTAATCTTAACTTACGTATTGCTATGCTATTTTCTCGGATCAAGAGCAATTCGTTCTAACATATTAGATAAAAGAAGGGTAGGTAATGTACAGGTTTCTTTCTTACAGAAACTAAATTTATTTAAAGTATGTTACTCAGCTACATTTTCCAGATACATCCTTAGTTGAAAACGATCATGTTATATTATTAACATTGAAGATGAAAATTCCTTATAAGTAGTTATCTTGCCATGGTATACCGCCTGTCGGTGACATAAAATATTCTACGAATTCATCCGTATCTCGGAAGCTTTCAGAGAGTGTCTTCTAGGAATTCTCCGAAGTGGGGCAAAACCAGTGTCGTTTGCGGTAGTGCCGCGCCAAGTTCCGGGAATAGAAGTTCCAGTGCTGGCATCTTCACTATCCAAAGATCCCACTGGACAGTAAAACCTTGTACTATCAATGGTGTCCCGCTTTACCAATGTTAAAATCTGGTCACTTTAGCTATTAGACAACAAAGTAAACCGTCGGTAATAGACATGTGGTCATTTTGTTTTAGCATACTGAAGATGATGAAGGAACACCACGACCACGACCACTCCCTCAACCGATACATAAGAAACGAAATATAAGTGTTCAGAAAATGAAATGGAACAGGAAGCGTGTAATTTTCTAAAGAGGGCTAGCAGTGTAATTTCTCAGAAGGATGAATCCTCTATTTATGGAGAAATGTTTGCGGCCAAGATTAGAAAATTTAGTCGACGTAATCAGGTTCTCGCACAAGACTTCATCAATAATTACCTTTTCAAAATGGAAATTGAAGAACTTAATTCTTCTTCACTCATGCCAACACCTACAGGCCCGTTAACGAAGCAAAGTAATCCCGAAAGTGCTCCACCTTTTTCACCTGTCTCAACTTCAACGAACTTCGACTCTTCTGAAGGATCTTACATTGAATTACAATCCGTTGAACCAGTAATGCAACAAAAAATCACCAAATTTCTTCATTTCACGGATTCTACTAATAATTCAAGTTCAAGTCCCCAACAATATCAAGATGACGAGTGAAACTATTATTTTTACACATGTGGAATTTTAAAAAACAATTTATACATTTCACATATAAATAGTCTCATGTATGAAAAACTTGTCTTTAAATAAACTTATTAAACTGTATTTTTCCAGTGAATGGGTACATTTCTTTTTTCGCTTACCTTTATATAGTCTTTCAGTTCCTGTATGATGGCTCCCACAACTTCCGGCAGCATTTCAGATATGCTCTGTTTGGAGACTTTAAACAAGTACATAAGAGATACAAACGAATCACCAGTTGCCAAATAACGCAGGCTAATGGCCAACCTTAGTTCGGCAGGTATTGCGTCTCTGAATTTGGTGTCTCGTTTGGCAATGGCGGGTTCCACCATTGCTAGAAGAGTATAAAAATTTTGCTTCGACATTCGCGTAAAGTTCTTAAACAGCGCATTGTCATTGAACTGCAGTTCTTGGAGAATTTGCACATTTCTAGTTTTTAAATAATTCTTTACCCACTGTTTCCTCCGCGATTTTTTCCCCCGGGATTTCGCTAGTGTAAGAATGGCAGCTGTAACGCCCGCTAGACAAATTGGATCATCCATCTCGCTGCGGCTACACCGGAATACTGAGGGCATGCCTCAAGAGGCGTGAATGTGGACACTTAAGGGCATGCCTCAAGATGAACGTATTGCAAGAGGAACGGGCAAGAGGAAAAGGCAAGTTGAAAGGGAAGAGGCACAAGTGTGGACATAGCTAAAGAGTGCTAAAGGAATTTGAAGATCATATGTTAGCACCTTGATTATAATATTATTTTTTTCGTGTGTAATTTTGTTTTCGTTTCTGTTTACTGTTTGTTGCTTTACAAAATCATGTTTCTATTCGAAGAAGTCAAAAACGTTTGAAACATAAATTGCTGCTATAAAAGAAAACTTTTATAAAAAGATAACCTTTCGCTTTTAATTTTGAAACATACCAGAGATACATTATCATTGCAAAAAATCCAAATGCTCGGCGGTGAATAATAGAATTTATTTTAACAATAACATTTCACGCTAATCTCGCAACAATTTCGGAACGCTATGAAATACCTTTTGTTGGAATTTTTACGTGACGATACAACTGCATGTTGCCTTTCTGACATAAATGCATCTGTTTAGGCGATATTTACTTTGAATGCGCAAGTGATTTTTGTTTTTGTTTTTTAAACTTTTTATCGGTGTGCAAGTAACGTCCAGTTTTGAAATCTTTTTGGTTTTGTTTCAAATGTTTATAATACGCTTGCTATCCAAAAATTTGTCCAACATTCGAGAAAAAATTAATGTTTTGGTGGATTTTAGAAAAGAATATGCGGCACTACCAACAACAACTAGTATCTAAAGAAAATAACAATACATATTCCAAAGCGAGGATCGAACCTAAGAACCCTAATTTTTCTGATACTCGCCTTAAACAGTGTACTACATCATCTCAAAGAAATTATGGTGCAAATTATATTTACAGTAAATGATATGCGTCTTAGTCGCAATGTCGTCTTGAGTTTCTACGAGCAAGTTGCAGCTACTTTTTTTATTCCTATTTCAGCTAATGCGGGAACACTTACGTTTATTTGGAGAGTTTTTATTGTTGTTGTTGTAGATTGATGCACTACACACTATTTATAAACCATATTTCCAGTAATTTACACACAAATTCAGAGAAACAAACTACACGTTACTTATGTAGAATGAGCGCGTGTTGGCACGAGACGTCACGAGTGTCGTTGGTCCGCGCCAGGCAGCAAAGGAGCGTTTTGGCGGGCTTTCAAATACTCTAAATTTTAACGTTGAATTTTATGTAAAATAAGCATTTACGTCAAAAAATAAATACTACCCGGTAAATAAAGTGTATCAATAAACAATTTAAAACCATTTTCAAGAAATAGTCAAATAGCCTATTATTTGCAGTGCCACCTTAAGTCCCATTCTTCAGTTTTCTCTTAATACAATTTACATGTTTTGCATAATAAAGCTTTTTGTGCTACGTCACTGCCTCTATCAACTTTTATTTTAAAAAGACACAGATTAGAGGGTGAGCCTAGGCGCAAATTGAGACGCGTATAGCGCGTGTGAAATGACGCGACACGAGCGGCATGACGCGCGCGTGAGACACGCGTAGCGTGGTGTTCCGCATATTGAGAAGCAGTTTCCAAGTGGCGCGCGTACCACTCGCGCCTGAAAATACACGACACGCGAAGAAAACATTTTTTTTTATTAACATTTGTCGTTATTTAGAATCAGATGGTGCCGAACATGGAGTTTTGCTTTATTCCTTGCTGAATAAGGAATTTAAGTAAACTAATGAGTATATTTTGTCTAAAATTATCAAAAATTCATTGATATTGGAGCTGTGGGTAGATTTATCAATGGAAATGTATTTGCTAGTAGTGCATCGGACATGAAAATAATGTAACACATGTTAATGCTTCTATCTCCTAAAAGTATACCTACGATTGCTAAGTCGATTCCGGTTTTTTTTTTTTTTTTGGGGGGGGGGGGATACAATGTCTTTCTTTCAACAGAAAATATGCAAGGAGGCATGTAACTGAAAATTATGAACACAAAATTTTTAACGCCTTAATTTTTAGAGCTCGACAAACCACGGAATGCGCCTTCGGTATAGTTTCTTCATGGTTTCGTGAGTTCAGGAAACCATTTGATAGTAGAGTGGACACGGTGAAAGATGTTGTAAAATCAGCTTCCATTTGAGCAACTACTTACTTTAAAATAATAACTCTAGAGATACAAGTATAGAAAAAATGAAGATGTAATATACCTCTTTTATTAGAAAATACATTACAATAAACTTATTAACAATAAAATGATGATTTTCAAAAAAAAAAAAAAGAGAGAGAGAGAGAGACTATATATTATGTAACATTTTATGCTTTAAACGTTATTCCACGTAATAAAAATATGTAAATGAATTTTAATTAATTAATGCTCAGTGACTGTTGAATATAAAAAAAAGAAATAAAAATATTTGGTGATATGGGGATTTGAACCCGGGTTCGTAAAACTGTAAGCAGGCGCCTTACCCATACACCATGACAAAGATATTAATCTGAATCTAACAATTTTCTTCATAACTTCGGCTCATTTTAAAGAAATGGTTGTAGTATAGAGATCTGGAGTAAATCCTTTCAACATATATACGGGTGATCGAAATCTGTTCTCAAAATGTCTGATGGTTTCCAAGTTACGAGTAGTACTGGTAGCAGAAGATGTGAACGATACCAAACTGTTACAGCAAACTCAATCACTGCATGAGCAAGAAACTTCATCAGGTGTTTTCAAAGTGAGGAAGAATTTCACTTAGTGTTTCCACAATTGTGCAGCAGTTCCGTTTCAAAGTCAATCCGTTATTATTGGAAAATAGTGACAACATATCACACTTCATTTGTGTAAGTTTTACATTCTGTAGGTTATGTGGGGCCATGTTAGAGCGAACGTTACTTTTTGATGTACTAATTAGAAAAAACCTTTCCTTAGTGTGCACGATATGTAGGCCTACTAACGAAAAATTGTGAAATGGCTATTTGTGGAAATATGGGTAACATTAATTATCCTTCAGATTGCAATTATTTACAGTGACGCCCCAAGTCTGATTCTTCGTTTTTTTTTTACATGTTTTGTATAATAAAGCTCTTTGTGTTACATCACTGCCTCTATCTACTGTTTCTTATAAAAAGGCACAGATTAGAGGGTTAACAACACCACACGTTCACCCGCGTGGCGCGAGAAACTGTGCCTCGATCACAGCGCCGCGCGACTGTGAGCAGCCGCTAGTCGCGCCGCGCGACTGTGAGCAGCCGCGAGTCGCGCCGCGCGACTGTGAGCAGCCGCGAGTCGCGCCGCGCGACTGTGAGCAGCCGCGAGTCGCGCCGCGCGACTGTGAGCAGCCGCGAGTCGCGCCGCGTAGCGTCGTGTTCCCAGTGTGCGCTATTGTATTTGATTCGGTAGTTTACAAAAAAAAAAAAAAAAAAAAGCGCGTTGTGCTGCGTCACGTCACACGCGTTATACGCGTCTCAATTTGCGCCTTGCCTATGCCGAGCAACGTTGGCCGCCGCGCGCGGCGCTTGGTATTCCCGCGACCGACACACGGCGTCGCTTATTCTGTTTTGAACTAGCGGCGTGCAGGCGGTGTTGTGACTCGACCGACTGAAGAAAATGAATTTTATATGGAGACTTTTCCCCCCTTTTTGTTTCATTACGCTTTAGTGTTCAAATGTAAAACACGTTATATACAATTTCATGAAATAAATAAGGAAAATTCAAATTTAATTTTTTATTATTTACTTCCAAGTATTTCCAGATTTCAAATTATTTTAATAATTTACTTTTTAGACTTTGAAATTTAATATTTTTCTATCGATCCAACACCAAAACTTTATCTTAACTTTTATCTTAATCGGTACTTTTGAACCAAAAACACAGTTTGCGTGTCTGGTTCCAAGGAAAGTACCAATGATATTTTTTTACGACTTGTTTTCTCATATTTTTCATTTTACTGAGAAAAACGAATGAAATTCATTCAGAAGCAATGATGTTGGCAGTTTTTTCTTCTCCTGTTCTACCATCGTTACAGTAACCACAGAAGATTTCACTCTCATATTCAATATCCATTGTTTCACGAAGAATTGAACTATGCGCGCTACATCGATGGTCCACATTATGGTTGCCAACCGTACTATAATATATGTTATTGTGCTATAGTTCGGGTGTGCGTACTATATACTGTTGAGAAAGGTATATAGTACGCAAAAATACTATATTTCAGATGGATGGATCAAACTTTTTTGTTGAAACTAATAACAAACAAACCTCCCACTTTGTATAATCTGTGAATTCACATTATGATTTAACTTTCGAGTGATGCGACGTGCGTGTATCCGAACGCGCCCTCTCTCTTGCTGCGTTCCGAATCGTTATGTTCATGTTGAAATTGACAACTCAAACAAATGATTGCTCGTTCGACTGTCTGTGCTTCGTTTTTGTTTTGTTAATTATTTTAACTTGGAAGCTGTTCTCCCTTTTGGTATGTAATTAAATTAACTATGGAAAGTTGTAGCATTAACGAATAACGAAAGGTTCTCAGTTTTAAGTAAATCGAAAGTCATTGAGCTATTATTTTATTACTTTAAGGGATGATTGTCCTACATATATTCAAAATATTATGACGAAGAATGATACTGATGGAGACACTAAAGTTAAAATGTTTTCGAATTTTGCAAGTCTTCTTTACATAAGATTGAGAAAGCTGTAATACAACTTGAACGTATTAACATCACAGTCTTAGATGTGTATATTATTATTTTAACTTGAAAATCGGCGCTAGAACAATATAAAAAATGTCTGTTCCTTTGATTTCAAACATATGTCCTTAAAAACCTAATATTAAAAAGATTTTTTTAGTATTAGTTTATAAATGTCTGGTTTATTTTAATATATGATTTGATTTTGATAAAATCAATTGGCCAAGCAAAATCTAAAAATTCGAACTTTTCTCTGAAGTAACACTACTAAACATAATCTAGGTAATAGTAAGATATTGTAGTAAGTTAACGCACAGAACCACAGACCAAAAACTGCAGCATATTCTAAAATATACCATAAAATCTTATATATATAAATAGACGTGTGTTTTTCATATATTTCACATTTAAGCCACCACTACTTAGCAAAGATCACTGGTCTTTGTGTGTGGAAGTAGCATGGAGTTTCCTGTCGTGCACAACGTTGGCCGAAAGCATATACCATTGGTGTTTGTGCGTGGTAGTGGCATCGTGTCTCCTATCGTGAACTATGGTGGTTAGATGTCGGTAGCTACGGGGGTGTGGGAGATATGATGGTTGAAAATGGTCGACCTGTGGCACTTCCATATTTCTACCTAAAACGTATGTGTCATGGTGTATCACTTTTCAGCCAAAACTATCTAGCGCAGATCACTGGTGATTGTGTGTGGTAGTATCGCAGAGTCACCCGTCGATAACAACGTTGGCCGAATTTCGGTAACTGTGGTATTGTGGGGGATATGGTGGTTGAAATTGGCCAATCAAGTGTATTTTCGTATTTCGACCAAAGACATGTGTCTCCGTATATGTCGCTCTGCTGTCACAACTACATAGCATAGGCCATTGGTGTTTGTGTGTGGTAGTGGTATCGTGTGCTATGGTGGTTAGTTGTCGGTAGCTATTGGGGTGTGGGAGATATGGTGGTTGAAAGTGGTCGACCTGCGGTACTTTAATATTTCTACCAAAAATGTATGTGTCATGGTGTATCACTTTTCAGCCAAAACTATCTAGCGCAGATCACTGGTGTTTGTGTGTGGTAGTAGCACAGTTACCCGTCGATAACAACGTTGGCCGAATTTCGGTAACTATGGTATTGTGGGAGTTTTGGTGATTGAAAGTGGCCGATCAATGATATTTTTGTATTTCGAAGACATGTGTCTCCGTATATATCACCCTGCAACCACAACTACATAGCATAGACCATTGGAGTTTGTGCGTGGTTGTGCTATCGTGTCTCCTATCGTGTACTATGGTGGTTAGATGTCGTTAGCTATGGGGGTGTGGGAGATATGGTGGTTGAAAGTGGTCGACCTGCGGCACTTTCATATTTGTAACAAAAATGTGTCATGGTATGTCACTTTTCAGCCAGAACTATCTAGCGCAGATCAATGGTGTTTGTGTGTGGTAGTAGCACAGTCACCCGTCGATCACATCGTTAGCCCAATTTCTGTAACGTGAGAGTGTGGAAGATATGGTGGTTGAAATTGGTCAATTAAGGATATTTTCATATTTCGACCAAAGACATGTTTGTCCGTGTATTTTACTTTGCTACCTGAACCACATAGCGCAGATGACTGGCGTTTGTGTGTGGTAATAGCATCGTGTCTCCCATCGTGCACTATGGTGGTTAGATGTCGGTAGCTGTCAATCCAAATTCTTTACAAACACGAACGAAGCCGTGGGTACCAGCTAGTGATTTATAAAATTTATTGAATATTATTTAGTTCCACTTCGTCGTTCAGTTATAAATTCGAAATAGCGAGAAAAGACAAGCAGTGCGAGTATGTCATTAATAAAAAATGAGATTTTGATGTACATTAATTTAAAAATTGAATGGCATAACGCATATGACATTTTATTGTAGACAAAACATTGTTAAAAGATGCAAATAGCAAAAAAAACATACATTTTGTCCTTTTTTACTCTTTCCACAAAATACTATATTTCTTTTAAGTTTACTATATTTTTTGAACTGTACTATCTTTATAGCTTATTTAAATAATGATATAACCAGCAGAAAAAAAATGTTGGTAACTCTAGTCCGCATGTGTGTCAAGGCGGCGGCCGCTGCGTGGCTGCTGCTTCTAATTTTTTTTTAACTGCTTTACGTCTCTCAACAGCGAGGTCTTTAGAGACGGGAAAGGATGAGGGCAAGGAATGGGAAGGAATTTGGCCATGGCCTTTTTAAGGAAGCATCCCGGCATTTGCCTGGAGTGTTTTGGGAAACCATGGAAAACCCAAATCTGGATGCCCAGACGGGGATCCAAACCGCCGTCCTCCCGAATGCGAGGCCAGAACGCTATCCGTTACACCACCACACTCGGTGCTACTGCTCCTAAAGTCGCCTCGTGTGAACGGTTGGGGCGGCACCTCCTCGAAGTCGCTTCGTCTGATTTAGGCCCGAGTGTCGGTCTGTTAACACTGCCTAAGACACTGCGCCGGAGCCAGACCTTATCCAGTACCATCGCTGAAGCATCCTAGTAAAATTGCTGAAGAGTACCTTCTATATATTTTTAAAGTATTTGGATTGAAGGATACTTTACAGACTCGTCGAAAGAAACAATGGTAATGGCACTCTTAAAACCTGGAAGGATAAAATATTACCTGTTAGCTATAGTGGCATTGTCCGAACTAGCTGCGTCGGGAAGATACTAGAGCGGATAGTAAACCGTCGCTTAGTCTGGTGTCTTGAATCCCGAAATCTGCTGAACCCCCTTAAGTATGGTCATGCCGTTTCACATTGGACGGTCTAATCCTGCCGGAAGCGGTGATATAGCACGTGTTCATCCGCAGCCAACATTTTGTGGAAGTGTTTGACCCAGAAGATGCTTACGATACTACCTATCTGGCTGCATGGAATTTTGAATCAGTGGTCTGAATGATGAGGGAAATCTACAATCGTTTTTATCGCAACCTTGCTTCCTATACCGAGTTGGTTGTGAAGTAACGGATGTTTTTATCCAGGAAAACGGTGTTCTTGTAGCATAGTTTTAAGTGTGACCTATTTGCTGTCACTATCAACATTTCTTTTGTAATAAGGAGTCCCATCCGATACTCCCTATTTCTTGATAACTTGCTATTTTGGTTCGTCATCTAGCCTGTGAGATGCTGAGAGGCAATTGGAACTCGCACTGAACTGGTTATATGAATATTCAGTACGCACTGCTTTTCGCTTTCTGTCGAGAAAACTAAGCGACTTTTAACTCGCTATCGTAGTCGTAGCCTTTTAGCTGTACCTCGTCTTATCTTGAGGAACACTGTTTAAGTTTTAATAAAACTGTTAGTTTTCTGGGCCACATTTTTTTACAGCAGACTTGGCTGGCTTCCACATCTCAGAGATGTGAAAGCCAGAGCCCTAAATTTTCTCACTATTTTAAAGTGTCTGTATAACAGGTCATGAGGCACAGACCGCCCCTGCCACCACAGTTTTATAGAGCCTTCGTATCGACGCGGTTGTAGTACGGCTGCGTTGTATATGGTTCGGCGCGGGATAGCTGTCTCCGGATGTTGGACAGGGTCCAACATGCAGGAATTCGTATCGCATCAACCCCATTCCAGTATTTGTACAGAGACTGGTAAGCCGCCGCTTGTCGTCCGTCGGCATCTCCTAGTGGTGCCACATTTAATGCATATTACCTCAACACCTGGCGGTCCCGATTACGACACAGTTATGTATCCACCCTTTGAACCCCTCTACACCAATTATAATAAAGTTATCACTCGCTTCAGCTACCGTACAAGGGCTGTTTTGGAAGAATATGGTCATGAGATGATGACATTTTATCATCAGGGGTGCTGTAAATCTCCTCCCTAGCTTTTAATTAATAACTAGCTTCGAGCCCGTCAAAAATGACGGTTTGAACGTCATATTCTGGCAGTTCCTTTTTTTGCAGTTGGTTAATTATACGGAATTGTCATTACATAATGCTAATTTCTTTGATTTTGTAATGTTCTAAATATTTGATTTGCTGTTCACATAGCAATACTGCAGTAACTTCTACTTAATTAATGACGACGGAAGTATAGAACCAATAAAATTAAATACAATTAAAAACAAATTAGGATTCCCGAAAACTTTTGCTGTCCATGTAATATCAGTTTTATTCCTGGTCCAGGCACAATTCAGCACGATAGGTATGGAACTACTTTCACCAGCATTCATTAATACGTTCAGTAACATGGTGCTTATGAAAGCAGTTTAAATGGTTTGTAAAACTGATTTCAGAGCGAATTATGCTGCAACAAAATGTGTCAGTTACCATTCTGGTCTACTTAGCCACAACCTCCACAACGTTACATTCGAAAATCATAGCTTTTATTACCCTCATATGAATAACGACAGGCTGCACCTATGGTGGATTTATTCTGGAAAAACTTGTGTGGAAAAGCTAATATCAACCATTTTTAATTATATTTTCGTGATAAGAGTACCATACTGTGGTTAGATTATCGGGGTATTTTACTATGATTTATTTAAATAAATTCATTTTACTTTAATTTTACTATAATATCAAAAATGGTTAACGGTCATTTATCTGGGTGGATACATTTCGCGATTCGTACATTTCTCTGAGTTTTGAATTAACTTAATTGTTTCTCATCATCTAACTGATACAGGTAATATAATGTAAACATAGAATAAATACCCTTCTCCTTACATTAATTTTAATTTTTGCATTTGGCTGTCGTAGATAAATAAAAAGCAATCTGTAAATTTAAACGGACTTGTAACTTTGTGACATATAATTGCCTCGCATTAATTTTTTTCCCCTGCTCTCCGTATTTCTAATCTCTCTGCTCACTGCTATTTTGCGGCAATAATATCGTTGTTGAATTGCGAGTGTCACATGGCTTATACAGTTGATGATTTAAATCTAATAAAAAGATTATCTTAAATCTAATTTAATAGCTAACACATGTATCAAATACTAAGGGTATCATCTATAATGGTAGTAGGAATTTATTCAGGTAAAGCTTATAAGGAAAAGAATCATTTTTAATTATATCTTTCGTTATATGAATACGTTACTCTGGTTAGATTATCAGAGTATTTGGTTAATATTTTAAAATAAATAAATGCATTTCACTTCATATGACGGGGACTATAATTTCGAAAACGGATAACTGTTATTTATTTGACTAATACATTACGTACGTTTCTCCTAGTTTTTAATAAACTTCGTTGATTCTTACCGTCTGCCTAAAAAAATTCTTAGGTTATGGTTTAACCTAGTCCTTATCACTGATACAGATAAAATAGCGTAAGTATTGAATCCGCTTCTCCTTACATGAATATCTGCGTCTAACTGATATAGGCAAAATAGCTTAAATATTGAATCTTCTTCTCCTTATATGAGTTTCTGCATCTAGCTGTAGTAAATAAACAAAATACAACATGAAGGAAGGAATGTAATATCAAGGCTGTTGATTGGTGAGTGACGGCTGTCACGTGACCGTTCTGTAGCCAATACGTGTAGCAACTATAGACGACGCACGCAGACCCCACGTTAGCGTTTTATATAATAGGATTTAGAAGGGTCACGGTATAATAAATTTTCTACCGCTGACAATGTTTTTATTAATATGTATGAAGATATTTTGAATCAGCATCACACTTTAAACGACGGGACAGAGCGTGGTGAGTGAATGGCTAACGTTCTGGCCTCGCATTCGGGAGGACGCGGGTTCGAATCCCCGTCCGAGCATCCAGATTTGGGTTTTCCATGGTTTTCCCAAATCACTCCAGGCGAATGTCGGGATGCTTCCTTCAGAAAGGCCATGGCCGAATTCCTTCTCGTTCCTTGTCCCCAGTCCCATCCCGCCTCTAATGACCTTAGCCGTCGACGAGGCGTAAAGCCGTAAGGAAAAAAAAAAATTAAATGCCGGTTATATACCAATGGATCTAATCGGGTTAACGGATGTGGATTCTCTCTACTCTTCCCTCGTGTCACTTACATTAGCTGGATAGCTGATGCAGCTAATATTCCGCGGAGTGTTACACTTTACTGAAATCGTTCCAGTATATGAAAGTAAGTTTAGACACGAAGTACATCGTTTGCTGTGATTCCTTTAGCAACATTCAGGCGTTATGAAACATGTACGCAACAGACCGTCTAGTCCAGGATATACAGGACGCCAGCCACTTCTTCAGTCGTGTGGAATGGAGGTATTATTCTGCTGGGCTCTTGACCATGTGGGAATCGGGGGGAATGAGGTGGCGGATGAAGCTGGCTGTAACTAGATAAGAATAGACTTCGCTCCGGTACCTTGCCTTGGCGACGAAAAGAATTATCTTCGATGTATGGCAGAGGCAGCGGCTGGAAGTCGAGCATAATATGCTTCGGTTGGTCAATCCGACTGTTCAGCAGACGAGCAGTTCCTTCCAGCTGGCGAGAAGGAATGAGGTTCTCCTTACTCGCCTCCGCTTAGGTCACTGCCCTTTGACGCATAGTTTCATTCTCATCCGGAAGGACCCACCTGATGACCTGACTGTGATGATTGTGACGTACCTTGGACGGTGCGCAACGTTTTAAGTAATTGTGTACTATTTTTAGATATAGGGGCAGATATTGCCCTAGCCAAGGCTCTGAATCTTATCTCCACGGCCAACTAAAGATACAGGCCTGGGTGCACTTTGGTGACGTCAGCATAGTAGTGCTATAGCCGAACCACGGCCGAGAGCCGAGCCACGCACATGCTCGCGTACTTAAAGTTTCCGCTGCGCGAAATTAAATTCACACACACGTGCTCAAAGATATTGACAAATAATTACTTTATACTTACTACATGATTTTTTATGTCAACTACTTCAAATTCAGTCTCATCAGTAAATTTCATAATACTCAAATATTCGTAAATAATTGCTTTGTGCTTCACTACATCAGTTTTTGTCAAATATTGTACTTCAGATTTAGTCTCACCACTCCAATTTTCACACACACATCGATATTCAAGTACAAATGTCAAAATATTAATTTAACATGCTTCAAAATCTGCACTACTCATATGCTTACAAACTTAAAGGTAACATCATCTTTATATTATTTTACTGTTTATAAGGTTAAAAAAATGTCGTTAAGGAAAAATGGGAGTTAATAAACAAAAAACATTGAATATTTACATATTTATTTACTGAAGAAATTACACAACCATCAGTTTGTAAAAACAGTATATTCTACTTTTTTGCAGCATTATCATTGTACTGCTATACATGACATGACTTAAATGGCACATATTAAAGCAGCTTAAATTACTAATAATGTTTCAGTTGTCATTGTGGCCCAGGTTGCATGTCTAACAAGCCAAAAATTCAGTCACTAGAAAAGTAAAGCTTATGTATATCATGTACTTGTTTTAAAACTTATTACTCCTTCATTTATACAATGAATTTGCAGATTTAAAAATTCTTACATCAAAATATTATAACTTGCCTTCAGTTTTTTTTAATTGCCTCCAGTTTTATTACTTGATACAGTGTCATTCACATTCTTGGTGAGATTATTTATCATTACCTTCCAGAATCTTAAATTAATGTTTTACAATATGTCCCTCAAAGTTCTGTTGCATTTACATTTATCACTCTCTGAAAGATCAGCTCTCCAGCTTTAGGCTGCAGATTTTGTGCAAAAACAGAAATTTGATGCATATCACCAATGATATTACTTGAAGACATATCTAATATACATTTCAACATGAACCAAGCACTTTGTCATTAGAACAGCAGTTCCAGTGGGCACTGTCAGCTTTTCATAATCATATTCTATAATGAAGTTATTTGGGAGGGATATTTCAACTTTTCTACTTCATTAAGTACATGTAATAACATTATTTTATCTGTTGTTAACAGGTATGATAGTAACACTATCTTTGAATTTTGAAGACACTGGATATCATGAAAACCTGAGCTGTTTTAGCAACATTACTGTTAGTCTGACTACCACCATAAATTGTACCACCCTTAAAGATTAAACAAGGTTCAATGTAAATTTCATCCAAGAGCACATAAGTTCATGATCTTTCAAAAATTTCTTCTTAATCTTCAAATACCCTACACTACCATTTACATTTAAACTATTTCAATTAAACTTACCTACTAGCTTTCTGATATTGCATGGAGTGGCAAATATAGAAAACCAATCTTATGCAAAGTAGCACATGCTGATGGTGAATAAACATACAGAGTAACTGCCAGTAATAGTGTATTCCCACTGTACATATGACCTTGATAGCAGAGTCTCTAAAATCCTTGTTCTTACAATTTTTAATCTTAGGGCCGATCTACACGTAACGTCTTGACTCACGTTTTACTTGATCAGGCAAGACGTCAGGTAAAACTGACCAAAAACTCGCGTCCACACACTTACGTTTTCGACTTCCGTCTTTAGCTCAGTTCAATTGAAATCATGGGTGAAGCATTATTTTTAGTGGTTGTTTCACTATGTCTGATGAGATTAAAAAGTTAGATGGTCTAGAACAGTGTTTCACAACCTTTTTTGGGTCATGTCCCACTTTCAACATTTTTCTGCCCCCCATTTATAATTTTTAATTAAAAAAATTATTTGTTATTAAAGAAACTGATATAGGATGGTTTTTGAAAGAAAACACTTTAATATTATCATAAAACACAGTAAGTAAAATTAAAAAAACATATAATGAAATACTAAAATTCAAATTCAAAAGATTTATAATAAACATTTATTATGGCAATTTAGTGTGATCCTTTTAAGAATTTGCTTTTTTTTGCTATATTTTGTAACCATATCTGGCATTGCGTTTAAATAACCCAAAGAGAAAGCGGTAAAGTCGCATCAAGTCAATTTCTAAATTACCCCCCTAAAAAAACCAAATTGCCCCCCTGTGGGGCGTGGGCCCCACGTTGGGAAACACTGGTCTAGAAGATGGTTGCTAGAGAGGAAAAGTTAATTTAATCTGAATTTGCTTCGGAAATTACCTCATGAACCTGAAGACTGGCGTAATTATTTACGAATGATTACGGATCCTTATTTGAAATAATATAAAAAAACAAAAACAAGACACTGCTGTGAAAAGGAGAATCTCAGCCTTTGAGAGACTAACTGCTACGATAAGATTTCTAGTAACAAGTAGAAACTACGAAAATATAAAGTTCACAACTGTAATGTCGAAACGATCTCAAGATCTTGAGTTAACAGCTGTAATGTCGCAACAATCTCTTAGCCGCATTATACTAGTATCTTGTCGAGTTATATATGAACTCTTGGAACCAAGAAATACACACAACATTCAATTACGAAGACGTGGACTTGTTCTGGAAGACTCAAAACGTGTAACGGATGCATTCAAGATGTACTTTAATAACCAAGGAACTTACTTCAACTTCTGGACCGAGCGGGGCGGTGTAACGGTTAGCGTTCTCGCCTCGCATTCAGGAGGACGGCGGTTCGAATCCCCGTCCGGGCATCCAGATTTGGGTTTTCCATGGTTTCCCCAAATCACTCCAGGCAAATGCCGGGATGCTTCCTTCAAAAGGCCATGGCCGAATTCCTTCCCATTCCTTGCCCCCATCCTTGCCCCCCATCCTTTCCCGTCTCTAAAGACCTCGATGTTAAAAAAAAGACGTAAAGCAGTTACAAAAAAAAATTAAAAAAAATCAACTTCTGAATCATCCTGGGTATTGATGATTGTTTCCCTTGGGGTACCTTTATAATTTAGGAATTAAAGGACGACGAAATGTCACAGATAAGATTTGCACCGGCACCAGCACCAAAACGTGCCAACTACTTAATTTTTAGCAACCTTGTAAGAAACACTGGACGAAAAGAATTGATTTTTTTTTCATATCTGCTTCCTTTGTATCTCCAAGATATACTTGCTTATATTTATCAACCAAAGCATATGCTTAATTTTCTTGTCCCGATCGCTGTAGTCATTTGACTTTAACTTGCCGTACATAAGAATAACTAGGATACAACTCAATGAAATTCGTAAGCAAATCACTGTCCTAGATTCTAAAAGACCACCGCGTAAAATGTTTTCGAAAAGAAAACCAAAAAAGTACTTGTTTTAGCTCTGCAGAAGCTGAGAGTTGATTAAAAACTGAAGGCAAAACATCAGTCAAGACCGACAACAATGCTGGAAGTCGTCAGTCAAGACGGAAAACAATGCTCCCGCTGATCCGTTTTCTGCAAGCCGTCCGTCTTCATTCAGTTCAAGTGAAACGTCCGTTTTGCTGTCCACACACAATGTTGTGTCTGATACGTTTTGCCTGATCAAGTAAAAAGTCAGTCAAGACGTTACGTGTAGACCGGCCTTTAAAATTCCGCGAAATTTCCTCACTTGCATGCAGTTCTAAAGATTTTAATGACTCTGCTTCACTCAGCTTACGCGACTGGTTAAGGCGGGTTTACACGGTTCACTTTTCGCAATCACTTTCGCAGTGAAAGGAAAGTGAACTGTGTAAACAGAGAATCATCCAAAGTGATCATCCAAGATGATGGATGAAAGAAGTTGGCGCGGGCTCAATTTTTCGTTCACTTTTGGTGTTTCACTCGGATGAATCATCAAGAGTGACGCGTGTAAACAGTCAAAATATCGAAGTGAAACCTCTTCCTGGATCGGTCGCAGTTGTTTGTTCCTGATTGTTGTTGTTTTGTACACATAATTGTTTTTAAATGGAAAGAAGAAACATTTCTTTATTTCTAAAATCTTTCCATTACAACCATTGTTTATAGAAAACACAATTTGAAAGTTATAAAAATAAAAACATAAGTGATAGGGCTACGGAGGACTTGATTAAAGAATTGAATCTCCCATTTTTAACAATAGAAGACTATTAATATTTTAAATCTTTACGAACCAGGTGATCTAGCGAATTAACTAAAGTTTTAAAACCAGAAAAAAGTGTAAATTTTGCTTCAATGTGAATGTGTTTCAAAGCAGTTACTAGTTGCAAGAAACCTTAGAGTAGTTCCTAGCTTCTGTTTAACCGGAAGACATTTTCTCATTAGTGCCCTGTCTTGTAATTAGCAGTAAGCTTTTGATAGCAATTCTTTGTGACTCAAACATTCGAAAATGATTTTTAAATGTCATTTTGTCCTGTAATATCCATTCTACCACGCCGCAAGCCTTAATTTTTCGCCTGCCAACTTCTCTTTTATCAATTAACTTTTTGCACGATGTAACTTTTAATTCCTTATACAAGGTTTCTGAAAATTAAATCCACTCCAACACGCATTAGTTTGTTTGTTGCCATCTTGAAGTGAATTGAATGGTTCATTTGTGATGATACATGTAAACGAAAAGTGAATTCACTTTCACTGCGAGTGATTCATCCTGAGTGATTGCGAAAAGTGAACCGTGCAAACCCGCCTTTAGTTGTCGCCTTCTTGATTGTTGAACTCGCACGCCAAAAGTTGGTTGTGAACCAAGTCCACTTTCCTCACTCAACTGTCTGTCTTGTACCTGTTTACACGAGGAGAGTGGACTGTCCAGTGCTGCGCGCGCAGCACTAGACAGTACACTCGATCCAGTCAACTCGCCTTGTGTAAACGGGGCATAACAGTGTTTTCTGCGTAACTAAAATATTTGTCTTGGAGTTTTTTTTCGCCATTATGGAAAATGAAAGAACAGAAAAATGAAAGAAGAACAGAAAAATGAAAGAAGAAATTAAAAATGAATTTAAGGAAATTCAGAAGAAGACAGAAGAGATGTTTAACCGGAAGACAGAAAATATGATGAAAGAATTAACAGATGTGATAAGGAAGATTCCAGAAAATTCGAAACAAAAGGCACAAACAAATTTAAATAATTTCATACGATGAAATAATGCAGAGACAACGGATAAATGTGAAGAAGAAGAGGTGGGATATTTTTTTGTTAATTGAAAGTTGTATAAGAGATTGTGAGGGATAATGGAGGGGGGGGGGGGCAGACTTCAAAACTGTGGAGAAACCAAATCAGGAAACAGGAAACGCTGAAAGCTGAACTGCAAGTTACGAGCTAAAAAATGAAAAAACAACGAGCTGAGGATAATGCTTACGAAACTGAAAGTAAACAAAAAATGTAGAGGAAACAAAGGCAATATCAAAAAAAGAAATATTAAAGAACACATAGGAAGGAATTAGAATGAGTGGAGAGGATATAACAACTTCTGGAATCTTAACAAAAGAAGAGTTGGCGCAAGAAAGTTCGTACAGAACTGTTTGAGTTCCTCAGCAGATTAGAATCAGTTTGAAAGTGGGTAAGATGTAAGCAACATTACTTCTGATGGAATAAGAGAAGAACGTATTCAAGAAAGGTTTAATTTTGAGTAACACGACCTAGCGTGATCGGTGAACGGTTAACGTTCTGGCCTCTCATTCAGGATGACGTGGGTTTGAATCCCTGTCCAGACATCCAGATTTTGATTTTACATGGTTTCCCGTAATTAATCGAGGCGAATACCGAGATGGTTTCTTCAAAAGGCCCATGGCCAATTTCCTTCCAGGTCCTTGTGCTCAGTCCTTTGTCCGCCTCTAATGACCTCGACGTCGAACGACGAGCAGAAAAAAATAATAATTTAGGAATACGGGGGCAAGAAGGCGAGCGATACGAGATACTGTGGAATCAAAAGAAAAAGAGAGGAAGATAGTAAGAAGGAGATGAAGACAATAAAAAGAAGAAAGAATTTTGGATGTGTGAATGAGCCCGAATTGTCAAAAAGGAAAGAAAAGTGCTGTCAGAAGAAATGTGCAGGAAACGAAGAAGGGATTTATTCTACGAAAGGAGGTATATCGCTAAGGTCAAGTGGAAACATAATCACTTGAAAAATAAACATAAAATGAGTGAACAAGAATTAACAGATTTTAACAGTAGACTGAGACCCACGTACAGGGCGGCGAAGTACACAATACGATCGGTAATGGAAGTCGACAGTGAGACGAGAAGATTTTTGACTTGGCAAAGATAAAAGGAAATAATAAAAACGGAACACCAAGAAGTTGAAGTTTTTCGTGAAAATGAAGTAGGCGAAAGCGACGAAGGAAATGTGCCTGTAAAAAGACATGGTTTCAAAGCAAATAATTTGTGAAAATGTAGAACAGATCGACGAAGAATATGATGAATAAGTGGAGTTTGATACCGAAAAGAATCGGTGACGAATGATTCATAAAGAGGTGACGTATATGGAAAAGAAGATAATTTTTTGTTAATAACGAAATGGGAAATATGAAGGATGAAGTGCAAATATGTTAAAAGAATAAAATAATTGATTAAAAAACATAAAAAACACACTAAAATTTTTAAAATAATTTTATACCTTGCTTAGAAGAAAGTAATTCTAAATGGACAATATTTTACATTACTGTTATTGAAATGTTTACATTAATTAGTTATTTTTGGAGTTGGTGCCAGCTATCACATTACTGAATATCAAATATCAGCTATCAAATTGCTGAACTTTATTTGGTGTTTTAGGCGAAACGGGAAGTACAAACAAAAATTCCAAATATTTTACAGCATATAGTGAGGCAGATGTTATTATTGCGGGAGACAGTTTAGGGAAAGAAATTATACAGTATTTTAATCTGTGGTTCGGCCTCGTCGGGCGTTCGGGCATATCTCTGGCGCTACAGTGCCAGTAGGTAGGTTGCATCATGCAGGAAACGCTTTACAGTTAGTATAATATCAGCGTATCATCTGTATGTTTCAGTTTTGTTGAAACATGTTTCTAACATTAATTGTAGGTAAGTAGTAACATGACTTTTATGTATCTTTGTTATTCATTATTGTTTTTATCATTTTGTTTTTCTTGCTTTGACTGGCACCGACTACAAAAATAACAAATTAATGAAAAAATTTCAATAACAGTAATGTAAAATATTTCCCATTTAGAATTACTTTCTTCTAAGCAAGGTTTAAAATTTTTAGTGTGCTTTTTTTGTAGGTGGTTTTTATGTTTTTTAAACAATTATTTTATTTTTAAAATTTTAGTGGTATTATAGTTTGTTTTCTATTGTAAATATGCTGCAGCAGTTCTCATTTTGTGAACTTACAGGTATCTCAGTGGTTGAAGCGCATGCTTAAAAAAAAACTAAAAAAATAAATAAAAAATCTGACTTTATATACCCCAAAAACTTCCAGAACGAAGTGAATTGATGCTGTGTTGAGGTATGTCAGGGTACATTTTGGTCCAGGCTGTATTTCAACCTAATCATAACATCAGTTTAAGCTGCCGCCCGATAATCTAAAAAATAACATCTGGGCATTAATCTGTCTCTGGAATATACCTGTTTGTTCCGGCGTCACACAGAAAATATAGATTTTTAATTGGTTTTCGCAACGTAAAGCCTGGGGTCCAAGTTGAAATCTGAGGTACATGTTGAGACATTAGGACACATTTATATTATGAATATTCTGCCATGACTTAATTTGACGGGATTAAAAACTGTGTGTTTTTGTGAAGACCATTGGAAATTAAAAGGGGTGGGGGTAAAGGGTAAGAGGGATTGGGCTTTTGTATACCAACATTTTTTTCGGCTGATTATAGTATCTTTTAGATTAAACTATAAAAAATATAGTACACTTAAAGAAAAATAGTATTCTATGGAAAGAGAAAAAAGAACAAAATGGTAAGTTTTTTTATTAATTCATTTTATATATTTTTTGCACTTGCAGCTTTTAACAATTTTTTGTCTACAAAATAAGTCGTATGCTCTATCGCATTCAAATATTAAATTAATTTAGATCAAAAGCTCATTTTTTGTGAATGAGATACTCGCTGTGCTTCTCTCTTCTGCCTTGCCGAATTCATAATTGGGATTATTTTTTCTGTGAATGCCAGAATGAAATAAATTTGATAAATTACTTCTAATACTGTCCCACAGTCATCAAATGAAACCAAACCTCATGCTTTAAATTGTATTTTTGGTTTCCGTATAACCAATTGGTTTAATCGAAATTAAATTATTTATTAATATATCATGACATTTCAATGAATACTAGAAAAGTCTCTTTAATGTTATCACTTTCTGTGGATGATACGGCTTTTAAGGACAATTTTTTTTCTCTTAACCAAAGAAACCGTCTCTTTTACATGGTTCTAGCGCTAATTTCAAAGTTGATATAATATTATACACATCTAAGAATGTGATGTTGTTACCTTCAAGTTGTTTAACAGCTTTGTGAAAGTTATGCCAAAAATGGCTCGCGAAATTCAAAAAGATTTTAACTTTAGTGTTTCCATCAGGTTCATTCATCGTCAAAATATTTTGAATATGTGTGTGACAATCCTCCCCTAAACTAATAAAATAATCGCCTAATGACTTCCAATTCACGTGAAATTGAAGCACTTCGTTATTGCTGCCATTGGTGTTAAATGGGGTTTGACAACGGAAGCGTTGCAAGCCTCCGAAACGTCACCAGACGATTCAATTTTGACGCGGCTTGAAACCAGAGAAGTTTTTATAAAAATCGTAATGTATTTTCACAGGTTTTACAAAGTGCGGAATTTGTTTTATTAGTTTCTTTGTTGCAAAAAAAGTTTGATCCACCTATTTGAAATATAGTATTTTCGCGTACTGTATATTTTCCAACAGTATATAGTACACAGACCAGAAATATAGTACAATACTATATATTATAGTACGGTTGGCAACCCTAGATCCAGCTAATATTGGTTTGGTGATATACAGTAAATTAGTTGGACATTGCTAAAGTGCCACTGAACAATGAATTCTCAATAGATAACGTTTTAAAAAAATTGATTGGTGTGTCGGACAATGCGTACGAACATTGCGACAAATGACCAGATGTTTGCAACAACTTATTAATTATGTCGTAACGTGGGGGTAGGTGTGTGTTTATTAATTATTTATTATAGAATTACATAGTATTTATTAATTACTACCGGAGTTCCCGGCGTTGCCCGGTATAGTTGGCGTAGATTTAATCGTACCCTATTTTTATTCCCGCAAAACATTTGTACAAAGTTTCATAAAACACCCGCCAACTTTCTCGAAATTAAAGCAAACTTACATTCACCCGCCCCCAACCAAGAAACTGGGGGGGCTGAAGTTTATTTGCACGTATACTATTTTCATTCGTCCGAAAAGATTCATGTATATCAAGCTTCGATAATTTGGTTAAGAAATTTCATTACAACATTACTGAACAACCCTAGATTATGTTAAAAACTCACATTTGATTCAATTGCGAATTGAATGGATATACTGTACTTGTGGCTCGAAACGCCAGATCCTTTAACTCTGCAGATAAAATATCAAAAGTGAATCCGGAATAATATTATCGTTAACAGAAGACTAATGCTGAAGGCCAGAGACATTGTCCAGAGATTGTGCTTAAAGAAAATCTGTTGTTTTTACGGCTATCTATGTCGTTTAAAAATTGATATCCCGAATTAAAGGAAAGAATACTTCAAGTTATGGCTTTTAAAAATTTAATATATCGAATTAAAACAAAGAATACTTAAAGTTTTGGTTAGTGTGTAAAATAGTTATTACTATAAGTTATCTTATTGCTTTAATTAAAGGCTATGGTCAGAGACTTTGTGTTGTGTGTTTAGTGCGGAGTATGCGGCATCTAGTGATTCCTCCTGTGGAATTTCTCACTATACGTTCAGAATTTTATTTAATGTTCCTACATTATTTAACGTTGAAACATAAGACATGCCAAACAAGTGAATTAAGATTCTAAGCTTTAAAACGGTGAAAACTCCATCGAAATCTGCCCCGTAGTTTCCGAGTTTTTATACGACCAATATGTCCGGTTTTCGTTTTATAGATATAGATAGATAAGTATACTGATTAACTGAATTAATGTTTTTAACTTGATTAGTAATATTGTTGGGTTTCCACAGACCGTAAACGGAGTAGATTAATACATGGAGGAAGGAATATATGGAGGCGACGCAAGGGACCTTCACCACGCACTGGTGTGAAACCGGGTAGAGAGAAGTGGGGTGGGGAGGTCGCCGTATTGGTCGGCCGTATAAACACGGAGAATAGGCACAAAAACCTAAAGGGAATCATACGACAACGGTAGCACCGCAATTTGATGATGGATTATTATGTAACTCGACGAGACAGACCAAGAATGAAGAATAATGTTTTTGATATACTGCTTAGTTCTCGAGATACACTGTTTCAAAAGTGAGGTGTTTTGGGTTGAAATTGGGAAGAAACATTTCCCCACGGTCAAAGTTGGTGTTAGATTCTTATGTAACACGACGAGACAAATCGAAAATAAAGAATAAAATTTTTCGAAATCTCGCTTAGTTCTCGAGATATATTGTCTCAAAAGTGAGATTTTTTTAGGTTTAACTTCAGAAGAAAACTATCCCCAAAGTCAAATTTGATAATAGATTCTTATGTGACACGACGAGAAAAATTGAAAGTAAACAATAAAAATTTTCAATATCTCGTTTAGTTCTCGTGATATGCTGTCTCCAAAAGTCAGAAGCTTATATGGGAATAGTATACATTGCGATACGCGATACACGTGTCACGAAAATGGTGCTTATGAAATTACTTACAACTGATAATAATTGTTTGTCCGTTGTGGTACAGGCTACATTTCAACCTGCCCACATTTCCATTAATATTGTCGCTACAAAATCAAACTATGTAGACACTCTAAACACATGAAATTCATCGCGAACTAAATTTCGGGTAACAACAACGTTTGTTTCATCACGGTTCATAATTCGCACAGCACAAATTATCACAATTAATTTCATCGTACACTTTCAGTGTAAACTGAACTGGACTAAAGCATGCAGAATACCATATTCATTGTATCGCTTGACCTGCTTAAATTAGACTTCCAACACTTGTTTACAATATAGGCACATTTACACGACCCGACCTGGTCTCCCTAAATCGTAGCCACGCCCCTAAGGCCCTGAAAACGGGTCGTCTAAAGCGAGCTCCTGGTCACGTTTTTGCCGCGTGACCAGGTAGGGAGGTCGGGTGGAAATTCCATCCGATTTAAGGCCTAATTACACGTGCCGAGTGCCAGGCCGAGACAGTGTACTCGGCCGAGTAAATTGTCGTGTGATCAGCCTAGACAGTACTCGGCCTAGTGACGGGCGAGTAAATTTGGGCGAGACAGTGAATACAACCACGTTCTATTTGCTCGGCCGAGAGGGCTTCCCCCTCTACCACTTCTTTCGCTCGCCAGTCACTGTCTGTCCTACTCGGCTAGTGTAATCTGTTCCGCTTGCACTCACCGAGCTTGTGCGCTTTGTTATTGTTCTCTCACGTCACTATTTGTCTTTGTTTCCGAATTCCAATCAATCTGTTTTCTTTTGTTATAATTAATTAAATTTTGAAGTTGGGTTTTTGAAAATGGCAAACAAGTGGTCAAGTGAAACTACAATAAAATTTATCCAGGAGTACAAAACCCACGAGTGTTTATGGAACTTTAGATCTCCGTTGTACAAAGACAGAAACAGGAGGGATGCTGCGTATCGCAAGCTTTTGGACTTGGGTGTTGCAGAAGTCAAAAATAAAATCAAAAACTTACGATCTACCTATAACCAGGAAAAAAAGAAGGCCCAAGACTCAAAACATTCGGGCGCAGGAAAATCTGCTGTCTATGAATCAAGTGTCAAATGGCTAAAAGAGATGGAGCCCACGATGTTCATCGGTGAGAAGAGGGAAACATTAGAAAATGTAAGTATTTCATAGTTATGTTAATACATATTTTATTATATGAAACAGCAATTTTGTATATTAAGGCCCAATTACACGTTAAGCAATACAATCAATACATTTAAGGTTATGTAACCTTAAGGTTTAATAGACCATTCTGTTTTGCCATGGTACTGCTCCAGAGCCGGCGAAATAGTCGGCATACTTGTCTCGGAGCTCTCTTGCTTGCCTGGAAGAATGATTTGCCAAGTTACGCGTACGATCAATACTAGGAAGGCTAATATTAACCTCTCTTCTCCACGATCCAGGAACAACAACACCTGCGTCAATATCTTCAAAGTCCATGGAACCTCCTGGAGTGTATGTTCCTGGGTTTGTTTTTTTTCAAATAATTATGGATCGCACACGCAGTACGAATAATTTTTTCAGTTACGTCCACAGAAGTTGGTATAGGCCTTTGAAATAACCGAAATTTGCTTGATAAAATCCCGAAGGCGTTCTCCACTATTCTACGCGCCCTGGACAATCTGTAGTTGAAAATCTTTTGTTTCACTGTTAAGGGTGAGTGTGAATATGGTTTCAAAAGATATGTCTTTAAAGGGAATGCATCGTCCCCCACTATAAAACCACCACTGGGCAACACACCGTTTTCCAGTTTCTCATAGATCAGCGAGTCCCTGAAAATACCTCCATCTGAGTTCCTTCCCTTTGATCCAACGCTGATATAACGGAAACAGTAATCATGGTCAACTATGGCTAGTAACACAATGCTGTTGCATTCCTTGTAACTCCAGTACTCGCTTCCACAATTTGGAGGAGCTTCAATTGGGAAGTGTTTCCCATCAATACTACCATAGCATCCAGGGAAATTCCATCTAGTATTAAAGCCATTTTCTATCTCGTTCCACTCTTCATCAGTAGTTGGCACCTGAAATATTAAATGATTAAATTAATTTAAAATAAAATAAATAAATAATAAAGGGGGTTGAAAAGTTTCAATTTCGTTTACTATAATACTGTACATTCTGATACAAATTTTGATCTACAGTAGAGTTAGTGAGATTAGGCCTACTATTCAATTTTTTAGTTTATAGACTAAATAAGTTAGTATTATACACTGATTATTATACGAGTATAATTATAGATATTTCTAAGTATTTTTCTAACGGAACAAGATAAGAAAAAAATGCTTTCCACCATTTAACTTAGTGTGAAAAATCAATGTTAAATTATGTGTCACATGACCATGAAAGCCAAGTTCTATATGGCGGAATCAAGATGGCCACCAAATTAAATGTTGTTGTATGGGCTTAAATGAAAAAGAAAATATTAATGACTAGTGGTTTTACAAATTTATAATACATTCAATGCTTAATGGTCACGCTATGGATCAAACTATTATCCGGTGGTTTAAAAACACTCAGTTTTATAGACTTGTTTGATTTTCTTTGCAGTTGTCAGAAGAAGGAGTTGAGCAAGTGGAAGATGAAGTTGGTGTTGGAGCTACTGTATCATCCGCCCCTTCCCCTAACGCTCCACCAAATAAAAAGAAAAAAGGTAATATAAACCCACTTCTAGATGCCGTGCAGGAACTCAAAAATGTACACGCAGCTGTAAATAATGCTGATGATGAAGATTCTTACGACGCGTTTGGCAATAGTGTAGCTACTCAGTTAAGGAAGCTGTCAGAAGAAAAAAGCTCTTCTGGCTCAAAAAGCAATCCAGAACATTCTGACAGACTACGGTATTGAGGATATTCGTGAAAGAAAACATATTGCTAGCCGCTCAACCTTGAGCCGCCCTTCACCAACAACATCCACACCTCCATCAATACTGTATTCTTCTTCTCCATCACCGCAGTATCATCAGTTTCACGTTTCATCAGACGAAAATACTGAGTTTTTAGTATTGCAACCACCACGCAGGAATATATCACCAATCAACGGCATACAATCAAATCCACAGTTGTCCAATCAGTTACCCTCACGTCAACAGTCTTTCAGCCCCCCAGAACCAGCAAATGACACAGACAAACTAGCTTCACTAATTCATGACAGTTTTACTCAATATTAAATATTCCTCATTAAATTTTACAGCGTTTCAGTGTACGATATTAAATAATTTAGTAATAATCACAATGTAACAACAATAAAATGTAAAAACTGATGAATAAATCTAGTTATTAATACTACTTTCAATAAAAGTGTTTTTTATTTTACTAACCTTAATGTAATCTTTCAGGTATTCATATATTGCATCCAAAACTTCAGGCAGGAATTTGCTGATAGATGGTTCTGAAACTCTAAAGAAACCTTGCAAAAAGCGATAACTTACTCCGGTTGCTAGATAACAAAGTGATTTGCAGTTTCTCTTTTGCTGTGATAGCAGCTCGCATAACGGTGTCTTCTTTTTGAATTATAGGAGCTATCCCCTCAAGTAAATGCTCAAACTGCCCTAAATTCATCCTCATAAAGGATTTGAATTCATTGAGATCTTCGTCCTCTAATTCCCTCAGTAATGCACTTCCACCACTGCCCTTTCTCAACATCCAGGGTCTTGTCCATATTCGTTTTGGCCTGCATAGTTCACTTTCAATTCCCTCTAACAGTACCGGCACAAGTAAATTGACACAGTGTTTTAACTTTTTTTTTAATATCTTCAATTTCCGTCGTGGTGCCATGTTCTTGATGCGTCAGCCCCAACTGTCTCTCCTGAGCTGGGACAGTTCAGGCAGACGTGTAATCAATAACTCGCCCAGCGAGTAGCTCGGCCGAGCCACTCGGTACGTGTAATTCCGGCCTTAGGGTGAAAGGGTGGGGGTAAGTTGGGCCCCCACCACTCTACGCCGTAAACTGGCCGTGTAAAGCCTCGCCCGGTTGTGCCCGCTCTGTCTGGTTACCCGTTTTCTATTAGTTTGAGATGTATTCATCCGATAATCTTATATATAAAATTCTCGTGTCACAATTTTCGTTCCCATACTCCTCTGAAACGGCTTGACCGATTCTCATGAAATTTTGTGAGCATATTGAGTAGGTCTGAGAATCGGCCAACATCTATTTTTCATCCCCCTAAATGTTAAGGGTAGACCACCCCTAAATTTTTTTTTTATTTTTTAGACAAAATTTTTATTTTTTTATGATACAACATACAAAAATACATACAATCCTAAATTTTCACCCTTCTACAATCAACCCTTATTTTTTAATAGCAATTTTAGTAATTCTTTTTGGATGCACCGGGTGGAACTGGCAAAACATTCGTTATTTCGCTAATTCTTGCTGAAATACGATCAAATAATGGCATCGCATTGGCGGTTGCATCATCGTGCATTGCAGCAACTTTATTGGATGGAGGCAGAACAGCTCATTCAGTATTTAAGCTGCCACTAAATATTCAGAATAACCCTGACGCAGTATGCAACATTAAGAAACAATCGTCCATGGCCACCGTGCTGAAACGGTGTAAAATTATCATCTGGGATGAATGTACTATGGCACACAAACATTCGCTTGAGGCGTTGAACAGGACATTGAAAGATATTAAAAACAACGACAAACTATTTGGCGGAACTCTGTTGTTCCTTTCAGGTGATTTCAGACAAACACTTCCAGTCATTCCACGTTCAACATACGCTGATGAGATCAACGCTTGCTTAAAATCATCTCCATTGTGGCGTAATGATGAAAAATTACAGCTAAAAGTAAATATGCGCGTTAAAGTGCTTCAAGATCCATCCGCTGAAACATTTTCAAAACAACTCTTAGATATCGGTGATGGAAAAGTTGCTATAGATGAAACTGGATACGTAAAATTACCGACCGATTTCTGCACAATCGCTGATTCGCAAGATACTCTCATTGAACAAATATTTCCCGATGTACACACACAGTACATAAATCATGAGTGGCTTGCAGAAAGAGCAATTTTAGCGGCAAAAAATGTAGACGTTTTGTTATTTTTATATTCCCTCATCGTTCACAGCGCTCCATGCCTATTTCACGCATATACCACATTCTTACATACATACAATATACACATGCTTACATACATACATACTTACAATAAGTAAGCTATTTTTTGTCTACACTAGAAATTACTTGAAAGTTATTTATATGGCAAAACAACGTTTGCCGGGTCAGCTAGTAATAATAATAAATATTGATAGAGTTGCTGGAGGTGTAAAAGACCCACAAGTTTTTATGGGACACCTCACATAGAGTTGCCAACTTATTTAGAAAAAAATAAGTATATTTGTCTTTTGAAGAGGTAAATAAAAAGTATATATAGGAAAAAAAATTAGTTATTTATTGCCTTAAATACATATATTTTCGGGCTTATTGGATTAGCTATTAATTGTTGGTTTCATTTCAGTGTTACAGCTAGAGCCACATTCTACATCTAGTATAACAAAATAAGAAACTCATTTTTAAATTTATGCACGCTCTGTTTCTCCTTTCCCACCATCTTGCATTTATTTCGTTTCATCATAAACACTAACATGTCGTTTGGAAATTAATTGAATTGTATAGTTTACCAAAAATAAATTGTTTTGCATACTTTATGGTTCCGTTCAGAAATAACGGCGAGCGGATACGAGTTGACTGGAGTACCACAATATGAATGGTCCGCCATTATTACGATAATTACACAGATCAAAGGATGCGAGCGAGCAAAAAATCGCTAGCCGATAGGTACTTTTTCTTGCAAGAGATTGTGAAACTAGCAGACGAACGTTCAGTTACATGTGTTGTATACTTTATTCGAAATAAAGTATTTTCGCATACTTTATTTGTAGGAAAAAGTATAACATCCAAAAATAAAATATGATACTTTATAATACAGTATGGTTGTCAACCCTACCTCATGTGCGCTCCGTCATAACAAAGCCGCGAGAAATGAGGCATTTTAGGTGTCATCCGCTAGAAATTTCGGACATCTTCACCATTCAAAACATCTAAGCGTCTAAATTGACTGAACATATGCCTTTGTAAATATAATTGCTTGGCGCACACATCTTTTTTCCTTTTCCTAGGCTTTTCACACAATTTCAAAACGGTCAGGGTTACTCCAAGAATTTGTGATTTTGATAAATATGGAGCGATACATATTTAATTTAAATATTAGAACTTTAATAAAATTTGTAACTAACTTATTTTATTACGTATTATTGTTGAATGGAACGTGCAGAACAAGACGGATATACGCGTGATGGTAGGCCGCTAATATCATATCGGGCCGGCCGACGGGTCGTCTAAATGCAACACTCTGTCGACGGGAGGAAAGTGAAATCGGGAACGGGTCGTTTAAATGGGCCTTAAGGCTAGCCTTTTATGTGCAAAGTAGTAACATATGCTGATTGTCTACACTACACCAACAAATATTTGAGAACATCATTATCCTGTTGAAAGCAATGAATAAATTTACAACGATAGGCCCTAATGTTGCAGTTTACTTATCAGACACTTCAAGAACAATAATTACAATGTGACTTAATTATGAAACGTTATTCCAGGTTGTTTCCTATCATGTCTGTTTGTGCAACTGTATGCAACACAACTTGGCATTATAGAAAACTTTAGAATATTAGAAAATGAAATATTCTCAGCAGCAGACACAGTGCAAACAGCCAAAAGTTTTGGGGTTATTCCTATGACCACCGCGCATGTGCAGGAGGAGACGACTTTTTATATGAGGTTTCGTCTCCATACATTCCTTCCTTCATGGATTAGTAATATTTAAGTAACAACCTTTGACGCTGGTCGGCACAGCTGTAAAGGCAGCGATTGTTGATTTGGGTGCCTGCAGTGAAGCATGGCAATGCGCGGGGCTGTGTGCTTAACGCTCCGCTGGAGGGTGATTGTGTGCGTCGAACTCACGCTCTCTGTGCACAGGCTAAAATAACTTGTGAAATGTAACATAAATGTTATAAAAGTTTTATTTAGGAACGGTATTAATTAAACTTTTCAGTGTTTCGACCAGAACATTGAGTATTTCATTTCCAGACTATCTCAAAATATCTTTCAATTTGTTTATCCGAACTAACGGCTGCATGTGTTGAAAGAGGAAAATTTGGGCAGTTCTCGTCTAAATAACATGTCGTCTTACCCTGAGTGGTTAACTACCATTAACTGACCATTTCCGAGGATAAGTGGTAGCTTACATTTGGGGAGCAATGCAGGATATGTTAATATGTACCTTATTTATTGATTTCGGTTAGGTATTAATTTAGATAAATATCTCATGGCAAAATTTTTTTAAAAAATAATGATATTTTTTCCCTTGTAGGCTCGAATCCGGAAATAATCCTTTCTCAAAATAAGATGTGACCAACGTGGAGACCTTAATCTTTAAAATGATATTCCATTTATCGATTTCGGTTAGGTATCAAAAGAGATAAGGGTTTGTAAGAAAAAAACACCTTTAAAAAATAATATATATGATAATTGTGGGGAGAAAGTCATATTTCCATCAAACTTTTCGAATGTGAACACTTCAAGAGAAACTTTGATTTTGAAAATCTTTGTGCGTTCTTGTTCCTTCACGAATCAAGTCTTTCTCTTACTGCGTTGCATTTCATTGATGTTTTTTGTCCAACATGCGAGTAATGTTTTTAAGATGTCATTTTATTAATCTCGTTTCGGCCACGCATTTTCAACTTTTTTTTTCTCTCTCTCTCTGCCTTCAATTTTAGCCCAGTATTCCAGCTGTAGTTTTCGGTGATAATGGGCTCTTTTCGTTAGTTATCTGCATTGAATCTCACAAACGTTATATTTTCGAAAATTATGGCTGTTTGCCTTGCGTTTCCTCTCATTCATTGTCGTTATGTACACTTAAAAGAATTTCCGTAAAATCAACTGACTAGATTTGAGTGCAATCATGTTACACCACAGCAAAACTTTTCAGTGGATTCTCATTTCAGTGTAATATTATCACAATTTAGGAATTTTATTACTGCCCGCACTTCCCGACAGAAACTCAATGTTTTTCAGAAATACTTTTTTGTTTTTTGTTTTTGCTGTCGTCAGTCTTTCAACTGGTTTGATGCAATCGTCCATCCCTTACTTAAAGGCTTATTTTTGTCTTCTATTAAGTTAAAATTTTCATTGCAAGACAGAAGAGGCCAACAGTGAACACTACCAGAAACTAGTTGTTAACATGTAAATTACTTTCTTTTTCTTTTTAAATGTTCAGTTGCTCTTTTTAATCTTCTTCATGCTTATGCCATGATTTTTCTACTCGATAACTAAACTTTTTATCACTTCCTTCACGATTCATTATGTAACAAATTCGAAAGTTACGTACTGCGATGCTCCTCACCCTCAATTGCGTGTTATTTTGTTTAAATCTGGTAATACAGTTCTTTCGTATTTACTGAATTCGTTTTTAGTTACCTTCAATATTTTGTATACTCCAAATGTAGCGACACTGCAGTCTTTTATGGCGAGGTAGTGTGATTTATGTTTTACACTACGCCTGTTCGTATGGACCAAGATAAGACTGACGTTGCTCAGGGACGTGTTTTGGGCAGTTATCCAGAAGGCCTTAGTGATTACAAACATTAAAAGTAAATATACATATCAACGTTCTTGAATTAGCTGAGACAGTCGTCTTGCCTTCGCGTACGGATAATTAATTGGCTTGTTTTGGTCTTTGTTCGCTGTCGGCAGAAGCGTTCGGTAAGCTGACAACTATGAGATGAAATGAAAAGAACCTTGCTAAGGATATACAGATTTTTAAAATTTTTTGAATTGAGCTTATAAGCAAATCATTCACCAGTGATAATTAATTCTTGATTTCTAGTGGGAGAATGTTGAGCTATTAAAGGGCTACCAAGCGTTTTGGTAAGTCGCTGTCACAGGATTCTGCCTCGGTCTCGGCCGCTACGGGTTTATATATTTCTACAGAAGCATTGTCTCCACCGGTTTCTGTCTTAGGCAAATTTCATCGTCTAACTTGGAGACCATGACATGTTAGGAACGGACTTTGATCCCCCAATTATATGTTGAAGGGTATTTATTCCATATGTCTGTGTTACAATTATTTATTCAAAATGAGCCCTAGTCTTCAAGAAATTTGAAATTTGTGTTCAAAAATATACGAATAGCGTTTAAATATTAAGACTGTTAACCAATAATGTAAAGCTTTATCATGGTCTATACTCTATACGATAAGGCGCCTACTTCCCATTTTGCGAACCCGGGCTCGAATCCCCATACTTCCAAATATTTTTATTTCTTTTTTATATTAAAAACCATTGAGTTTCATCTTCATCATTTCTATACTTGTCTCTCTACAATTAATATTTTAAAGTAAATATATACATACCATTCAGAAAGGGATAAACAGACTCGACGATGTAGAACAGGGATGGCCAAACCGCGGCCAGCGTTAGGTCATCATGCGGCCCTCGAAGCTGGATTATTATATACAACTTTCAACTGTGGTATCAAACTCTCCACCACTTACCATAGTTAAGAAGTTTTTAAATCTATATCATCACTGGCTTGATCTTGAGATAGTGGACAGTCGGCAATACTGGTGTGCAACCGAGCCTTACCATGGCTTATGGATATAAATTCCATTATTTTTCAAGATAATTTATGTTCCAAGTGCCTAAACATGGATCATGTTATGAGCGTGGTTACCAAAACGGTAATTCAACTATCTTTTCACTGCCAATTCGAAAAATTCTCCAAGCATTTGGAGTCAGAGTATAATGACCTTACATTTTATGCTGAAGTCATCCGCGCAAAAAATCTTAAAAAAGAGGGTTTCATTTGAATGAAGAAATACAAGCTATCTTTATATGAAAGCAAGTAAAAAAAAAAAAAAAGGATCCTACAGTTTGAAGACAAGGAGCGGGTGTACAAATCAGCGTTTCTAGCAGACATAACTAGCCACTTAAATCACCGGAACATTTTTCTGCAAGAGAATGACCAATTGATTAACAATGTGCCTCATTTTGTTGCATTTCAAATGAAACTTGTACTATGGGAACAGCAGTTCAAAAATAAAAATTTCACCTACTTATTACACCGTCATTATAAGTAGACGTGACACAGGCGTCAGTGAATAAATGCTGTTCATTGATATCAAACTTGAACCTTGTGTTTGAAAATCGATTTCAAGATTTCCAACACTTTAAACCAATATTTCGTGTTTCTTTATCTGCATTATCAACGCCATTCTCCGTAAAGGTAAATTCATTGCAAGAAAATTTGCAAATGTTTAATTGTGAAATACAGTGTGACGCACAGGTTAAGGAGAAACTCCACCAGGTTGGCTTGAAAGAATTCTTCAAAAATTATCTGGACAAGGAGAAATATCCTTCGTTCTACAAAATATGTTTTGCAGTTGATTTATCCATTTGGAAGCACTTATGAGTGTGGACAGCTTTTCAGTCGGATGAACAATGTTAAGCCCCAACATAGAAAAGGGAGAGTGCATAAACTACGTGGCTCGGTCTAGGGGGGAGAGGGGTTGGCTGGTAGGCTATGCTGGGCTACGTGGGTGGAGGGGGGGTTCCGAGCCAGGCCACGTAACTTTCCTTTCATGACATTTTTCACAGTTAAAATGAGGAACAGAACTCACAACAGCATGTGAATATTTATTTCAATCATTTAATTATCTCCGTATGTAATTTACAATAGTCTGACAAGAGAAAACAGTACAAAATGTCTTTTGGAAACTAAAGGGAAAAAAGCTACCTGCTACGTGGGGGGAGGGGTGGGGGTAGAGGCAAAAGCCACGTAGGGCTACATGGGGGGGGGGGGGGGGAGGTCACAGGAGTCCAAAATGGACGATGACGCTTTGCTTAGCGCTCACCGATTACAGCAATCTTCCTCCTACCAGACAAATTACACATGCTATTGTTTGCTGGCTCACTGCATGTTTAATATATACCATGCCTCCCAAAAAAAAAAAGTTGTCTTTTCGTGGATAGTAAAGATGGGCAGTTCCGAGAATTTAATGGAGTATGGTCCGGATGTTCAGTCTTTATCATTAAACGTGGCTAGGGTCGTCTGAGTCTTATCTCCCTATTTTTGCACAGTGCGGCAACACACCACAAGCACGACGTCAGAGGAAACTGTAGCCCGTCTCTTGACTCCTCCCATGACGGCATCCTGTTGGTGGATGTTGAATTAAGGGCCTACTATACTTCAGACGATTCGTTTCGTAATGTCAAGTTGCAGAATATAAAATCATAGTTCCGTGGCAGATACGTGCCTTAGCTCCGCTCTCTGAAGTGTCTTATTGGCCGGATATTTCAACCAATGGCCCTTACACCTGATTCCTGTTCTAACGTCATGATATTAAAACTAATATTAATTTTTGGAAAGTAACTTAAAGGATTGGTTTAAAGCGTAGCAAAGATTAGACAGGATGTTACATTTTATTCGGATTTATCGCGTTTACGGTAAAGAAACGTTTATTCTAATTTTATTCCTTATTTGGATAATTTCTTATTTATGCTTTTCGTATCATCCATAAATCCGTGTATAAACGCACCAAAAAAAGGCAAGTCACGAATGGTTGAAATATTAATTTTTAGTTGATGTGGAAGCGCTCATAAGGATATTAACGTAAAAACATGTATCTCGAAGCCAATGATGTGTGCGGACAGGAAGTTCCATATAGGTTGGTTTGTTTAGGGACAGTATGGCCGAACTCGTAGAGCAAGCGGCGTGGTCTAGTGGCTACCGTTATAGGCTATTAACGGTGCGGTCGCTGGTTGGAAACTATATTGGGGTAACCTTTTTTTTTTCACGTCCAAACTATTCCAACATATCCATTGTTTATGTATAAAATATGTAATTTCTGTAGTAAAAGACAGATAATAATTAAAACAATAGACTAAAAAACTATTTCTTTTAAATTTTGTTGAATAAAATCTCCATTATAAAAACCTTAGCGTTTAATCGAAAGCACTGAGCTGTAAACAGAATCATCTCTTAAATTTACTCCTCATGAATCCCAGTGTTGGGTGGTCTCGTTGTCAATTCTTTCTGAATGGTTATAAATATTTTCCTGTCACCGCTGCCAAATGACATGGAAAATTGTATGGATTGTTATATAAGAGGTGCATGTCGCAACTGCGCAAGAAATATGACTATATCCAACACAGTTTAAGCGCCGGACATATAGAAGAATATTAACATCTTGCAGTACTTCATTAATTACGTGTGGTGTTTTTCCGGAATTTCGGACCCCCCCCTCCTCCCCATGATGACATGAGATTGATTTCCCCACCTCTGCTGACTGATCTCGTATTTTTTTTTTTTTTATGCTTTCTTTAGCTCTCCTGCTTCTTAAGGTGATTATGCGCCCCCAAAGTCGGTATCGGCTTCGTTTGTAAACTTTTTTTATTTCTGCTGTTCTTCAAGAAGTTAAAAAGATGACGTGAGATTTCCGTCCCCCCCCCCTCTTTTTCTCTCTTTCACCTCACGACCCCTTACAAAACCCATATAAGACCAATAAAGTTTCATAGTTTCCTTTACCTCATTTACCTTACTATCAATTAGAACGATGTATTCGTTACTGAGTAACTGGTTCGTCGCTTGACTCGAAGTACCGAATCGTTACTCACAAATTCATTTCGTTACTCGCATTTGTCGTATAGATACGAACACGTTCCAAGGTCTCGCAGCTAACTAATTTTGACAACGTAAAGACTAATTTTGTAGTTTTTATTTTATTTAACTTTAAAATTTATTGTGTATAATTTATAAATAGAAAATTTGTATGGATAATTTGAGATAGTTACTGTTTTTTTCATTGATCGTTCATAAGTGAGGTTTATTGATTTCAAACATTTATGAAATGTGTTTATTTTAACATTTGATACCTTGTATTTTATTTCATAGTGTAATTTACAACACGATAGAGTTGTTTAATAGTTTGTGATATAAAATTCTGCATTTGCTATGTTCTAGTAATATTTAATTAAATTCCAATGGAGCGCACGCTCCGGTGGCAATTTCCCTACACACTCATCTTCCCTCCTTCCCTTCCCTGCATTTACAAATTTTAACTTTAAATTCTTTCAACGTTTTTTGTAAATCTTATATATATATAAAAATAGACGTGTTTTTTCCTATATTTCACTTTTCAGCCACCACTACCTAGCACAGATCACTGATGTTTGTGGGTGGAAGTAGCATGGAGTTTCCTGTCATGCACAACGTTGGCCGAATGCCGATAGCTGTGGGGATGTGGGAGATATAATGATTAAAGTTGGTCAGTGCAGGGCGTTTTCATATTTCGACCAAAAATTCGTATCTCCATATACTTCTTTCCTGCCACAACTACATAACATAGACTTTTGGTGTTTGTGTGTGGTAGTAGAATCGTCTTTCCTGTCGTGCACTATGGTTGTTAGATGTCGGTAGCTATCGGGATGTGGGAGATATGGGGGTTGAAAGTGGTCGACCTGTGGCAATTTCATACTTCTGCCAAAGACAAAAGTGTCATGGTGTATCACTTTTCAGCGAAAACTATAGATCACAGATAACTGGCGTTTGTGTGTAGTAATAGCACAGAGTCACCTTTCGATCACAACAGCGGCCGAATTTCAGAAACTGTGGTACTGTGGTAGATATGGTGGTTGTAAGTGGCCAACAAAGGATATTTTCGTATTTCGACTGTCTCCGCATATGTCACTTTTCTGCCACAACTACATAGTATAGAGCATTGGTGTTTGTGTTTGGTAGTAGAATCGTATCTCATGTAGTGCACTATGGTTGTTAGATGTCGGTAGCTATGGGGGTGTGGGAGAAATGGGGGTTGAAAGTGGTCGACCTGTGGCAGTTTCATACTTCTGCCAAAGACAAAAGTGTCATGGTGTATCACTTTTCAGCGAAAACTACAGATCACAGATAACTGGCGTTTGTGTGTAGTAGTAGCAAAGAGTCACCTTTCGATCACAACAGCGGCCGAATTTCAGAAACTGTGGTACTGTGGTAGATATGGTGGTTGTTAGTGGCCGACCAAGTATATTTTCGTATTTCGACTGTCTTCGCATATGTCACTTTTCTGCCACAACTACGTAGCATAGAGCATTGGTGTTTGTGTTTGGTAGTAGAATCGTATCTCATGTAGTGCACTATGGTTGTTAGATGTCGGTAGCTATGGGGGTGTGGGAGAAATGGGGGTTGAAGGTGGTAGACCTGTGGCAGTTTCATACTTCTGCCAAAGACAAAAGTGTCATGGTGTATCACTTTTCAGCGAAAACTACAGGTCACAGATAACTGGCGTTTGTGTGTAGTAGTAGCACAGAGTCACCTTTCGATCACAACAGCGGCCGAATTTCAGAAACTGTGGTACTGTGGTAGATATGGTGGTTGTAAGTGGCCGACCAAGGATATTTTCGTATTTCGACTGTCTCCGCATATGTCACTTTTCTGCCACAACTACATAGCATAGAGCATTGGTGTTTGTGTTTGGTAGTAGAATCGTATCTCATGTAGTGCACTATGGTTGTTAGATGTCGGTAGCTATGGGTGTGTGGGAGAATATGGGGGTTGAAAGTGGTCGACCTGTGGCAGTTTCATACTTCTGCCAAAGACAAAAGTGTCATGGTGTATCACTTTTCAGCGAAAACTACAGGTCACAGATAACTGGCGTTTGTGTGTAGTAGTAGCACAGAGTCTACCTTTCGATCACAACAGCGGCCGGAATTTCAGAAACTGTGGTACTGTGGTAGATATGGTGGTTGTAAGTGGCCGACCAAGGATATTTTCGTATTTCGACTGTCTCCGCATATGTCACTTTTCTGCCACAACTACATAGCATAGAGCATTGGTGTTTGTGTTTGGTAGTAGAATCGTATCTCATGTAGTGCACTATGGTTGTTAGATGTCGGTAGCTATGGGTGTGTGGGAGATATGTGGGTTGAAAGTGGTCGACCTGTGGCAAGTTTCATACTTCTGCCAAACACAAAAGTGTCATGGTGTATCACTTTTCAGCGAAAACTACAGGTCACAGATAACTGGCGTTTGTGTGTAGTAGTAGCACAGAGTCACCTTTCGATCACAACAGTGGCCGAATTTCAGAAACTGTGGTACTGTGGTACTGTGGTAGATATGGTCGTTGTAAGTGGCCGACCAAGGATATTTTCGTATTTCGACGAAAGGCATGTGTCTCCGCAGATTTCACTTTTCTACCACGACTACATAGCATAGAGTATTGGTGTTTATGTGTGGTAGTAGAATCGTGTCTGTTGTCAGTGCACTATGGTTGTTAGATGTCTGTAGCTATGGGGGTGTGAAAATATGGGGGATGAAAATGGTCGACCTGCGGCAATTTCATATTTCTGCCAAAGACGCATGTACCATGGTGTATCACTTTTAAGTGAAAACTATCAATCGCAGATCACTGGCGTTTGTGTGTGGTAGTAACACAGAGTCTCCCATCGATCACAACTGTTGGCCGAAATTCGGTAACTGTGGGAGTGTGTGAGATATGGTGTTTGAAATTGGTCGATCATGAATATTTTCGTGTTTCATCCAAAGACTTGTGTGTATCCGTAAATTTTACCTTGCTGCCGGAACTACATAGCGCAGAAGACTGGTATTTGTGTGTGGTAATAGTATCGAGTCTCCCATCGTGCACTAGGTTGGGTAGATGTCTATAGCTGTCAATATGAATTCTTTACAATCACGAACGAAGTCGTGGGTACCAGCTAGTTATTCATAATTTCTCTCGGTAACTTATTCCAATCCCTGACACCCTTACCTAAAAATGAGAATCTTCCTACACCCTTGTGCCTGAAATCGGGTGCCAGCTTGTGGTCATGTTCATCTTTTCCCTAACAAGCATTACTTTTAATTTTTACATCAATATCTTTCCAATCCTCATCATCAATATACGCTTGTACACTCCGATGACTTCTTCAGCCTCATCCTGTTTTGCAATGAATCCCATTGGAGCTCTTTTATCATATCTGTTACTGATTACGTTCTGCAATAATTTCCAGAAACAAATCTAGCAGTCCTTTTTGCCGTTCCAGAATTCCTAAAGAAAGAACAAGGTGCAATGACTTTATACCTTTTGCCTGGTGTTAGTTGTTGTATTATTACCGCGGGACTGCCTTTGATGTAGAATGTTTATTGTAACCATAACGCAACAACAATTACGAATCTAATCGCATGTTTGTCCTGTACCTTTGTTATTAATTTAAAAATTTTGAATGTTAATATTTTTAAAATGAAACAAAGCGGGAGTCAGTAGCACTCTGCCTGCAAGCCCGAATTGATGGTAAGTCCACCTTTATTTTAATAAATCTATCACAAAAGAATGAAGAATTGACAAAAATAAATGAAAACAGTAAAGGAAGACAGTGGTTGGTGAAACCTCCTATTTAAAACGAAATACTTTGAAGAGATTATAATATTTGTTTAAAACATGCCCCATTATCATTTCAGGCTTGTATGCAGGGTTTTGAGTAGGCTACTTTAAAAGAAGAACCGCTATTAGTTATTGTCACTAGATATGCCACAGTGAGGTGAAAGATCACGGATTCCCTTTTGTTTGTGCAAACAGGTGTTTGTTTTGAAATGAAATTATTCTTTCGAATATAAAATTCATTACAGCAAATCAAGTGTACATTTAGAGGTTTCCGTACGATCCATGTACTAATTACTTTAAGTTTTATTCAAACAAACAACTTACCTAAATTTATTTTATTAAATAAACAATTTGCTTAAACTTTACCAACTACGAACGAAGTCGTCCCGTATGCGATGCGATGCTTCATGCTAGTGTTCGATTGTACCGAAAGTAACGAGTAACGATTCAAAAGTGACGGGTATTTATTGGTTTAGTAACGAATACATACGGGTACAGAATTTCTCGTTACTTTTGCAGCTCTACTATCAATCAGCTTACATGCAGTATAACGACGGTATGCAAACTGTATGTGGCACCTCAGTTAATGTATATTTACTGGAGTAGGTATTTTCACACAGAAAAGAGAAAACTTTGACATTCTGTGGGTTTGAGCCGTAACATTATGATGTTGAATCCCAGCAACACTGAAGATGTGTTGTCCTCCTTGAATTGTTCCTGCAGTCAGAACACGATGAAGTGAATCGTAATAATGTCGCTTGTAATCTGCGAAGGTTCTGTGAAGCAATGGCGACGCGCTGAAGGCCACCTTATCAGACGACAGATAGGAACACCTAGTGTCAGGACCGTAGTGTAAGGAAACTCTCGCGTCGGATTCACTGATTTGCATAATGTTTATTTCTTATTAAATTATGTGATGGGTTTTTGGTTGTATCTAAATCAAATTTTGTATTATCGACTCGTTTATGTTCTTTTCTCCGAATATTCTATTTAGTAATCTATCTAGTGTCTTATAAAACTACAAAGTAAATAAATTAATGAATAAATAAATAAATAAACAAAATCGTTACTTATGTTTTCCATGTTGGTGTTTCTTGAAATAACTACCATATTTCTGAAGTTAACCCCAGTCACTCATTTTTTTCTTTTATTTATTTGTTTTCCAGTTTTCTGTCTAACGGAACATCTCAGTTGATTAATCAGTGTAGACGGTCTAATTGGTCGATGGCTTTGATTCTCAGTCCATTGAGACGATTGCTGCATGCAACTGAGCCTGCTGGATGAGAGGCAACATTTGGACTTGTTATTCATACCCGACCAGCCAGATTATTTTTTTATTGGTCCCCAAAATCAATACAGATGAATGCTTGGATGGTTACTTCATTAAAAAAAACTAAGAAGTTCGATTGCCTTAATTAAAGATAGTATGTTATGATGATTAAACATGAAAGTGACCAACAAAGTACCTACTAATTTTGGTGTACATGCATTCTAATCAACTTCTCAATCAGGTTTTAAGTAACGTTCTTGTGAAGTTGTTCATATTAGACTGAGTACTCGAATAATTAGAATTGTATCAAATATGTAACTGCAATGAAAATACTTTGTTTTTTCCCCGTTGTCAAATATCAAAGGATTACAAGGATCAGAATTCTAGGAAATTATGTTATAGTTTGATGATATGTCTTAATCATGAACAGTCATGAACTTCACAAAAATTGCAAGTAAGTGTGTTGATAGCTTGGACAAGCTGAGTGTGCTCTTGTTGAAAGCTTCGCCTTGTTGGCTGCTTCCCAGCTAAACTGTTTCTCAATTCCAAGAGTTATTTTGGAGAGGTTTGCATTAAGCGCCTCAGATCATTACATTCCCTTACTGACGGGTTTCGGTACTTATTCTTGAATGCGGTGAATCTTTATTTTTGTTTGCACAGTTCTATCTTTTAGCAATGGCAAGTCGTACATAGTAGTAGACCTACTGTTTAAATAAAAGTAGAATTGTCACACATTTCGCTGTATCATTGGATGTACGCGGTTCCATATGAATTTTACGATACAATGCCATTTACCGAATCTTTCAAGTAGCACCCAATGCACAGCACTAAACTATCAACCTGCAGCTTGGTTAGAAATTGATTTTAATTGCTTAGGCAGCAGACATTGATGAAGTGTCATGTGCCTAGCTAGTGTTGCTTTCTTATTTCTTTGGGAGGTTAAAAATGTGAAACTTATTTAGAAAAATAACAGCTTTTCTAGTTAACGTCGTAGACTAGTAGTTTATGATATTTCAGCATTTAGTTCGCAATATCTAAATATGCCCTTAGTCTGTCAGTACACTGCGCCCAGAATTGTCCTTGTTGCGCAATACGTACGTAGATGTTTTTTTTTTTAACCCCTTAATCTACAATGACGGGGCATAGGCCCGCGTACGATGACCGGGCCAGAAGTAAATATTACTGGCATAGCCGCGTACTATGATCGGGCCAGAAGTAAATATTACGGGCATAGCCCGCGTACGATGATCGGGCCAGAAGTAAATATTACGGGCATAGCCCGCGTACGATGATCGTGCCAGAAGTAAATATTACGAGCATAGCCCGCGTACGATGACCGGGCCAGAAGTAAATATTACGGGCATAGCCCGCGTACGATGATCGGGCCAGAAGTAAATATTACGGGCATAGCCCGCGTACGATGACCGGGCCAGAAGTAAATATATACGGCATAGCCCGCGTACGATGATCGGGCCAGAAGTAAATATTACGAGGCATAGCCCGCGTACGATGACCGGGCCAGAAGTAAATATTACGGGCATAGCCCGCGTACTATGATCGGGCCAGAAGTAAATATTACGGGCATAGCCCGCGTACGATGATCGGGCCAGAAGTAAATATTACGGGCATAGCCCGCGTACTATGATCGGGCCAGAAGTAAATATTACGGGCATAGCCCGCGTACGATGATCGGGCCAGAAGTAAATATTACGGGCATAGCCCGCGTACTATGATCGGGCCAGAAGTAAATATTACGGGCATAGCTCGCGTACGATGATCGGGCCAGATGTGAATATTACGTGGAATATTCGATACGCAATTACAGTCTGATGCAATTGTGGTGGACGCAAGTATTACAAAATGTTTATTTATACAAAACTCCAAAATATAAAATTAGTAATTTGTAACGGTATGATATATTTCAAAGCATTCTGGTACCGCGACCGCTCTACCACGGGCGATGCCCGTCATGTTTACGATTGCCCGAATTAGCGTTTTACACAAGTCGTGCGAACGTCCCGAACGCGGCGCGAGCTTGTATACAATTTCGGCCCAACATCTTCGAATCTAAATCGTAGGTTAAGGGGTTAAATTTTGTGGAGTGGGGGAAAATTGGTGATTGCATCAGGTTCTATTCGATACTTTGTTCTGAACGCCACTTTGCTACTTATTTTACATATTGTGATGATCTAAGATGGTGTAATCATCTGAATTGTGTTGGTGACAACTAACCCGTGAATTCCAGAAATTTTACGCCATGGCAGTCGCTCCTCTTGAAATACAGCGCAGATCGCGAAATTTTATGACGAACCGATATTTTTAGCCGTAAACTATGCTATAATAAAATAAGCTTTTGTCGACGTGGACCAGAGACGCTCGTCGAATTGTAAATTATTATCATAAATTTACTAACGAATAATGTGATTAAACAACGTAAAAGGTTACTGCACACTCTGCTGTCCTGCTCTCAACAATTCGCATCACGATTATCTTCTCTGAAAATCAAGTTCTTACTCGTTGCCTTCGCTGCACTACGGCAGTCCATTAGAATTGGAGACTGAATAACCGATAGTTAGATGGGTTTATGATATAATTTTTCCTTACTGTTTTCATCAGAAATCAATTTTCTACTTCGACCTAGTTTGAACAATGAAAGATATGCATTTTAAACTTTAGGCCAAATCCTAAGCTTTGAAACTTTGTAATCAGTTGAGTAATTTCCAAACATAACAACATGTTCATCATATAGCTTTTGATATACTGTACCTAATCGTGTGCGAAGTAGGTTTAAAACCTACCAGTTCTAAAATAGTTACATTCATTATACACTAAGCTTCTTATTCGCTTTCAAAGAAAGGTTTCTTCTGGTTCTCCGTTATATTTGCTCTAGTTCGTGTGATGGAATCAGTCTTTGTCGTAGATGGACACTCGAGAGGTAATTTGGACCTTCGACTCGTTTAAACTTCCGTGAACCGCCGATAGGGAGATTGAATAACTGGAGAAAGATATGTACAAGGGATCTGCTGTAATTGTGGAGCAAAACCTTGCTTGAGTGTATGGTGGATTGGATGGGATCTATATTATGGATATCAAATGCGGAAGTTGGATGGTAAGTAAAGAAAGAAAGCTATGTTTGTTTGCAGATACTACCGTAGAACGCAGTAACTGAAATGGTAAAGAAGCTTCTATGTAAACAATCACAAAACAAGTAAGGAAACTGCTTTCAGGACAAAGCTCCCTTGCGATTAATAACCTGAACTAAATGTTCAATTTAACTGTCATGGAGCGCACGCGCTGGTGACAATTTCCCTACACTCTCATTTTTCCCCTTTCCTGTACCTCCTTCTTTTGCACTTTTTCATATTTTCAACTTTAAATTCTTTCAACGTTTTGGTAAATTATTTCTCAGCAAACGTTTATTCTTGTCTTTAACTTGTATCGTTGTGCACTGTTGTTTAAGGCGAGGAAGTGGTCATGGGAGATGCTGGAATGCGAGCGTAGGGAAGGCGAAGATAAGCTGTAGAATGCGTCAACAATCGTGGTAGAACAAAAGTTGACGGATAAGCTTGACAACAGTTCTTTTTATTCATGGAATGGTTTTTAACGTGGACATTTATTTTTCACATGTGACTGAAAATTACCAGTTGTTTACTCATTCTTGTGTCATGGCCTCATCGGATTTAACACTGGATTTCTTGAATATGCGTTCACTGCAAATGAGAAGTTCAGATTGTGCAAGAAACTTGGGTAGAAGAACACGTTTTTTTTTGAGGCCTTTTAGCTTCTTAGCTGGTTTTCTTATTGCTTTCCCGTATGTTATTACATGTTAGCTGTAACTATTTCTATTTCATTTACAGTTTTTGCTTGCTTAGGGGGCATCCATACGTGAGGTATTTTTCCGGATTTCCGGACCCTCCTCTCCCCCTCTGGTGAGACTTCGTGAGATTTGGTCCGACCCCTCCCCCTCTGGTGAGATCTGGTCCGTGAGACACCCCCTCCCCCTAGAAATCGCCGTCTCAACTTTTGAGAACCTTTTTTTTTCCCTTATAGGTCTCACCCTTCAAAAGCCGGTTACACTTTTCGACGAAATGTCCCCCTAAAAATCGGCCTTCGCGTGTTTTGTGTTTTGTAGACATTTTTAGATTCCTTTGACCCCCTCCCCCTTGGTGAGATTTCCCGGACACCCCCTTCCCCCTTCTATTTCACCTCACGTAATTTATGGACGCCCCTTAATGCATTCCTGTTGGAAAATGTTCAATGTCAGTCTGCAGTTCCACACCGAGGACTTGGTGGGTGAGCGGTAACGCTCTGCCCTGTGATTCGGTTCAATTAGGGAGCGTCCGTAAACTACGTGGCTCCATTTTGGCCGCTTCGTAACCTGACTTGGCTATTGCCCATACCCCCGTATGGCACGGAACTTTTACTTTATCAATTTCCGCAGAAGACATTTTGTTCTGTTTTGTAATATTAGAATAGCGTTAAAATTGTTGCTTATATTATGAACACGACCGATATTTGATTTACATACTTTTATGTAATTACTATCATTTATCCTTTGATTTGCAGGCACGGGTCTTCACGTCTGTAGAAATGCTGTAGCCGTTTTTATTTTAGTACTAAATATTAACTTGGAGAAAAAAAATACATTTTATCTGAAAATTTTCCTTCCTCTAGTTATTACGCTAGATTCGGTTTTCACACTATTGTTCGAAAGTTTTTTGTGTTATACTTATATTTTAACACAATATAATATCTATATCCAAAGTTTGGATGTACGTCTGGAATCAATCACGCCTTAATAAATCAACATATTTAAATGAAATTTGGCATGAAGTCAGTTAATTGTGTGCGAAGTGACATAGGATAGATTTTATCCCGCAAAAACGCATAGTTTCTTTAGAAATTACCATTAATATCAATTTGCAAACAACAAAGAGTATCCTACTTCGTAGATAGCCGTGTCACGTTTACTCTTTGCTTTTTTCAGAAATAAAAGCAAAAACCTTCTTACATATGCAAGTTTGTGTTTAGTTTAAAAGCCATAAAACCGACGCACTTGACAAATAATGGTTTGGAAGCAGGAAATATAAATCTGTACTTAACCTTAAATTAAAAAAAGGTAGGTACTGTTGTTAAGTTCGTAAAGAGATGTTTTCATTTTCGTACATAAAATAGTATGACATATCAAATATTTCACCATAATTTCGTTCGTAATATATGCGTCATAATAAATGTGAAAAAGCTTGGAAAAAAACAACGGAAAATGCTATGAGTATACCAGCACGAAAGTCTGTTCACTGAAAGTGCAAAATGGTCGTGCCCGAAATGTCGTATTTATAAAAATACAAAGGATTCCATTCTATCTTGGTTTAATTTATTTCCTGTTTCTTTTTTGTTACTATACAGTCTTCTGTATTACAAATTATTTTTCACAAAATTTAAAACTTAACTAACCCTCTTTATTTTTAGTTCAAAATTTTGTACGAATAATAGAGACTATGATTCACGAAACAGTGCTTTTTACTTAGTGTTCAATATTCTGAAAATATCTATCGAATCCTTCAATGATAACGAATTTATTCAATGGGCTAATGTAGAAACTTACTGTTTCATGAAGCAACACTGGAAGTCGTTTGCAACACAATACACCTGATTTGCACGGATCTTATGAAATCTGCTTATTGATTACTAATAATATCTACATTCCTTCTGCCTTATGCTGTAACAGAAACATTCTGGTCCAGGCAGCATTTCAAGCCAGTAGTAAGGGTGTTAAATGGTAAACTGTAGAAGTAATAAATGAACAAAGTATTCGAACTTGTAAACTTAATAGAGATACACGAACCACAGTAATAATTGGGGTAGAGAGTTGGTTAAAAGAAGAAGTACTAGACAGTGAGGTTTTCCCTGATGGTTACAGAGTGTACAGCAGAGATAGCAATTGGTGGAGGAGTTTTCATACTAGTTACAAAAACTACCACAGTTCACTGGCGTTATAGAATCAAGACCATGAGTTACTTGGGGTAGATTTCTGGGGTAATAAAAAAGAAAAAAAAAACAGAGTGTTGGCTGTTTACCGCAGTGGAAGAAATGACAGAAGAGGGATGAGGCTCTTGGGAGAAATTAAATTCATACTCAGATTTCAGAGGTGAGAATAGAATGATCATCATCGGTGAGGATTTAAATTTACCAGGTGTAAACTGGGAAGGAACATAAGATAAATAACACAAGGGAACAAAGATTTGCAAATATCTTAATAAGGGGAGGAGGACTTAACACAAGTGATTGAGCAAAACACTAGGGGACAAAATAGTTTTGGATATATTTCTTATTAAGCCCGATGAAAACCTTTTGAGGTATCAAGTACTGAAGGAATAGGTGATCATGAAGCATTTTTGATGGATATTAGAGGATTCAGTAAACCAGCAGCCAAAATTGAAGGGGGAAAATAGGTACAATTATAAAAAGGCACAGGTTTCGAATTTGAAGAGATATTTCAGAGAACAATTCAGCAAATGGAAGGAAGGCTCAAGTACAGTAGAGTCAAGGTGGGAAGAGTTCAAGGAGATAATAAGAAAGGGGGAAGAAAAATTTATTCCAAGGCAGAAAAAAAAAAGAAAAGTAGAGAACCTATGTACTATAATAGGGAAGTGAGGAGGTTAAAGAAGGTTGGTAAGAAAAGAACATAACAGAGTTAAAAGACAGCAGGGTAGTAGGGATATTTAAAACAACTAAAAAAGGGACTTAATAACAGCAAAGAAAATGGCTAATGATGGGTTTATGAAGAGTATTGTCAGTGCAGGAGGACCATTGACTGATGCATATAGAAATTTCTATGACTATATCAGGAAACTGAGGGGAAGGGAGGGGTGTAGAGACACTTATAGATAGGGATGGAGAAGAAGTTACTGACGATTTGAAAAAGGCAGAGATTTTAAGTAACTGGTTCAGTTAAAGCATTAGGGACAATGAATCAGAAACAGAGGGTCCTAATTCGGAGAACGAGCTTAACAACACAATTAGAATGACGATGGTAAAAAATTTGATATTTATCCTGAGAAAATCATGAAAGGAAAATAAGAAAGCTGAAAAAAACATAAAGGGGGCTGGTGAAGATAATATTACATACAGATATCTTAAAGATAAGCCGGATATGACTTGTACCTTATCTTGAAATATTATTTAAATTGAGTCTGGATACTTGCTGCTTACCACAAGACTGGAAAAGTGCGATACTAGTACCGGTACATAAAGGAGGGGGTGAGAAATAGAGTCGAAAATTACAGGCCATCAGTTTGACTTAAGTGGTAGGTAAAATTAATGGAACGATTGATATGCAACCACAG
>JARYHS010013630.1:264250930-264324927 GCA_031002005.1 Vandiemenella viatica
ACGCAGCCACAGCAAAATCTGCAGTGAATATCCAAGACAAAGCAAGAACAAGACATATACGCAAGTTCGAAAATCTGAAAAGTCTACAACACCCGGAAACAGCAAAGATGGAGACAAAGAACACGGTGGTAAACCTAACTGGGGAAGAACTAGATGCAGCCACCAACGCTGTGTTGGCTAAAGGATTAAACTTCGCTCCGGTACCGACGAAGCTGCCGACGTTGGACATCGTCGCAGGGGTAGAGAGTGCCGTAGGGAAGTTAAACACGGAACAGGCAGACGAAATTCGACGTGAGACGGCGCGAATCCTCAGTCGAGCCAAACTTCCTCGCAGCAATCTACCGCGAGAGGAAAAACTTGCATTAAATAGATTACGCCAGCGCGAAGACATCGTGATACTTCCTGCAGATAAGGGAAACGCAACAGTATTGATGAAATCAGAAGACTACCACAATAAGGTGGTGACGCTTTTAGAAGACGAGACATATGCCCCGCTAGATAGGAACCCTCTACGCAAACTGAGGTCTGAAGTGGCATCTCTTGTCAATAATTCTTCAGAGATCGAACAAGAAATCAAGGCTAGACTAAAGAGAAATAACACCTCTACTCCTCGGTTCTACGGCTTGCCAAAAATACATAAGCCAGAAGTTCCTTTACGGCCGATCGTCAGCGCAATTAACTCTCCAACTCATCCACTAGCCCGCTATGTTCGCCGAAAAACTGAAAACCCTTGTCAGAAGGTATCGCTTCGACAGTCAGAAATAGCTCACATTTCGTTGAAATCATATCATCACTTAAAATCAAAGAAACTGACATTCTAGTGAGCTTTGATGTCGTGTCGCTCTACACTAACGTACCGGTGGAAGAAGCAGTGACAATAATACGCACCAAGCTATCGGCCCTCAACATCTCCGAAGAGTGGGCTGACCTGGCCGAGTTTTGTCTCAAATCAACGTTCTTCCAGTACGACGGGAAATTTTACGCCCAAGTGGAAGGAGCGGCCATGGGCTCACCGCTTTCGCCGATAACGGCGGACATCTTTATGGAGGCGCTGGAGACCGAAATGTTGGATTAACGCGCCCCTCAAACCGCTGCTGTGGTTACGTTATGTTGACGACACTTTGTTGTTTGGCCCCATGGACGAAGTGCCCTTGACAAATTCCTGGATTATATAAATAAAGCACATCCTAAAATTAAATTTACCATGGAAACGGAGGAACGAGGACAGCTGCCGTTCCTAGACGTGCTAGTAACCAAACTTGACGACGGGACCCTTGGACACTCAGTGTATCGGAAGCCGACACACACCAACAGATATCTACATGCCGCATCGCACCACCACCCTGCAACAAAAAGAGGCGTCCTCACGACCTTGTGTACAAGAGCGACGAAAGTGTGTGACGCAAACAGCCTGGCGACGGAGTTGGAGGCACTGCAACACACATTCAAGGCCAATGGCTACCATAATAATTGTATTAGACGGGCATTACATGCAGCCACGACAGATAAAAACGCCAGTTCAACATCTAACCAAGCCACCTCTCAGGAACACCAAGTTGTGGTTTTATCCTACATAAGTGGCGTTACTGACAGAATCGGAAAGCTGTTCAAAAAGTCGACATAAAACCTGTCTACAAACCGCACAGCAAAGTCAGTAACCAGCTCGTCAAGGTCAAGGACAGACTGCCTCCACTACAGGCTGCCGGGGTGTATGAGATTCCGTGCACCTGTGGTCGGGTGTACATAGGAGAGACGGGGCGCACTATAAGCGAGAGGCTGCATGAGCACATCCGCAACTATAAATCGAGTAACACCGAAAAATCCGCCATTGCACGGCATGCAGCTGAAACCAATCACGCTATAGACTTTGAAAACACCACACTTATAGTGCGCGAGGATAAATGGTGGCCAAGGAGGGTAAAGGAGGCGTTAGAAATCGCTAAACGCCCAAACAATATCAACGAAGACAACGGGCTGAAATTGCACGACGCCTGGCTCTCGCTGTTGTGGAGAGAGCATGTCACGTGTCACCTCCCACCAGACCGCGCCGCGCCCCGCCAGGCCAACGAACCACGTGACGGCTCGGACCTCTGATTGGCCGGACAAATCGAACCATCTAGACGGACGCGGGCCTCGGCTATAAAACAAGACCACTCGCTGGCCGAAGACGCAGTTCTGCCCTGGAAGAAGACCCCAGAATGAGGGTCGAAACGTCGGTTTCAAGAAACATGACGCGGCGCCACCCGGACAGCCAAGAATCAACTGACTCTGGCCGCGGAAGCCTACGATTACAACTCTCCAGTAGTTTTAATTATAATTATTTATTTACGTTGTTTAGTTATCAATTAAATCACTAATACATAACAGATAAAACCTAAATGAAGACGTGTTGCTCATTGCACTGCTGTGTGGCCCTGTGAAGACCATCAGGCGTAGCTCGCAACAAAAGGCTCCCCCTGCAACAACCACACACTAGTGAGACAGTCAAATTAGTTGCAACCAAAACGTGATTTACAATAAAAATGGTTTCCACATCTTTTTATGGATCAACATACATCCCAAAATATTAATAAGCCGCTTGGTGTCATAGTCACCGTCAGTTTCGGGACTCACAGAAAGAAATAATTGAAGTAGTAGTTAATGGAAGAGAACAGATGAGGCGCGCGACATGGCGACGTGTAGATGACTCGGCAGTGAAAACCAAGCAACTTGGATACGGAAGAAAAAGCATTTTACAGTTACGACGAAGTTTGGACAACGCCGCTAGCAGAATCGCTGGAATTTACCAGCAGACGACGCGAACAACGTGCTGTTGAAGCCATGGAGGAAGGAATTATATGGTGGAGAAGTGACGTTAAATCGGTGAAGCAAGCACTAAACTCTCCCGCATGGTGGCAGCACCGGCAGCGACCATATGGCGCTTCCCAACAATTAAGGTGTTCACATTGTGGTAGATGCAGTCATTATTTCATTTAGTATTGTGTATAAGTGTTTAAAAATGCCAGCTTGTGTTGCGTACGGTTGCACAAATAGGCCAGACAGGAAAGAACCTGGAATATCATTTCATAAGTAAGTTGAATTGTAATTATCGTTGTTGAAGTGAGCGGTAGACACCGCAAACTTTGCAGCACGTCTATAAATATTTAGTCATAGCTCTCAATGGGATGACTTTGTTCTCACATTTTTCTTGGTTTAGTGTAGAAAATCAGCAAACCTTGCTATTTTGCACATAATAGACTAGCATTATTTTTTAACGAGTGTTTAAAATGAGAGTTAAAGGGGCGTGTTTTACTTCGCGATTCAGTGAATTTACTATTACGATTTCTTTCGTCACGTTGCTGATTATACTGACAATGGATGATGAAATTAACTGTTATGTGAGAAGCTGTGAGTTTTATTAAATTTTTAAATAGCTCTTTCAGGCCATTGACTTAGGTTATTTTTAAAGCTTCATATAAGACTTGTTTCTGTTTGTAAATACGTCTATACCTATTTTTACCGATTTTGAAATCTTTCTCATCTATTTATGTCGAAACAGGTTCATGCAGAAATAAAAATGGGATTCAAAAATAAAGAAGTTATTGGCCTTTGAACAAAATCAATTTGGGGAATGTGTTTCTAATTTAGTCTCTTTTTTTTGTACAACATTCTCCCCCCCCCCCGTATCTAAATCTAACTGAGAGATAATTTTTTTACAATTGTCCTAATAAGTAGGGCTGTGAAATTAGACAACACATCTTGATCAAGAGAATGTTCATTAAGGTGACTGAATAAACATTTTATTTCTGGTACCAGCCTACAAAATGTCTGGGTTGCTCATCCCTAGAGTGGGTCCTCTTACTTTTTTTCTGGTCTAGGACACATTTCAGACTAACCACAAGTGGTAGTAATAAAACTAAATATCCATTCTGCATGTCAACCATGTAATCATTGTGGCTTTGACAGAATTAATTTTTGGTCCAGCCTGCATCCAAACCTAAGCCCCTCAATTTGGATGTTGTATATCCCCCAAACTAAGCAAGATATCGAAAACATTTATTCCTTATTATCGAGTTTTTTCGTCGTGTTACATAAGAATCCATCATTAAATTTGACTTTTGCTAAATTTTTCTTCTGCATTTCAACTCAAGACACCTCACTTTTGAGACAGTATATCTCGAGAACTAGGTGAAATATCGAAAAAAAATTTCTCTTTATTTTTTATTTGTCTCGTCTTTTTAAATAAAAATTCTTCATAAAATTTGACTTTGAATAATTTTTTCTTCTGAATTTCAACCAAAACCATTTCACATTTGAGACAGAATATCTCGAAAACTAAGCAGGATATCAAAAAATTTTATTCTTCATTTTTTATTTGTCTCATCGAGTTACATAATAATCCATCACCAGATTGCGGCGTCACGTTTATCCTAGAGTCCCCTTGAGGTGTTTGTACATATTCCCCGTGTTTGTTGGGAAGCGGTCAAGCCCCCGCCACTCCGGCCATGCCCCCCCACTCCTCCGCCGGCCTGCTTCACTCCCATGCGTGGTAAAGGTCTCTTGCGTCGTCTCCATTTATTCCTTCCTCCATGGTTGAAGCATATCTACGACGAACATCTGGTCGCGGGTAACAGACACGACGAAGCTACAGTCTTTGGAGTAAACATATGTCTGCTGTCGGCGAGATTTGTTCACGAATCTTTCGTTTAAGTTAAGTATATGTTTATGAGGCGTTACCAGTGGAGCGTCCTGACGTAAATGACTATAAAATACCTTCCAAGAGTGAAGCTTTGTAGTTAATTTCATGGTTTCATTTTGAAGTCGGAATATTTACGAACTTTGGAGTTGAATAGAACTTGTTAAATCATTTCATTTCTTGCTTGTTTGGTAGGTTTTAATTATACTGAACACTCGCGTGCCTTATTCAAACGGTACTATTTATCAAATAGTGGGCAACTCTTTTACTAAGATCGTACTTTCTTCTTGTAATCTTCCTGTTGTAGTTACGAGAAATACTTATTTATTTTTTCGCAGCAACTGTTATCAGTTCATGAATATTAATCAACCTGTCTCCCTGGTTCTTCAACATGGAGAGAGGATTAACTGGTGAATTATCGCCGGTAAAAGAGGTTATCTTACATACAGAATCCAATCTTACTACTAACACAGTGTCAGATATAAACCTTCCCACCAACAGTATTATACTGAATAGCCCGGATAGGGATTCTTTGAACGTGACTCAATTTTCTACATCCACTCCTGAAGAAGATTTTCTGGGGTATACTTTGGTTCATCCGCACCATAGACGAGTGAAAGGAAATTATAACGTTATCAACGTTATTATAACGTTTATCAACTGGGGGGGGGGGGGGGAAGCAGGGGCGTACCAACCGGATATGGCGCCTAGGGCAAGCATCGAAGTTGCGCCCTTTCGTAAATTATCTAAATATGAAACAAACAGATACACTAAATAAAATAATCATAAATCTTACAGAATACTCTTATCTTCTGTTTTAGAACAAAATTAAGGAAATTATTTAATTATCTTAAAACTTGCACCTTCCTTGCCTTGCACGATGCAGATAGATTAACGTTTTCGAAATCTGTTTCTTCGGTTTGTTCTCGATCTATACCGAGCAAAGCTAGGTCTCAACCTTTCTTGGCTCATTGTATCCTTCAAATATGAAAGTATTAGTTTTAGCTTACTGAAACATAGTTCGCAACTTGCGATGCATATTGCAATCGTAAGTATAATCTGAACTGAAATGCGCAAATCCGGAAACAAAACGCTCTCAACTTCGTACTGAACTTTGAGTTCAAGAAGCTCTTCAGATCTCTTTATGGTCACATTGTTTTTTGTGGATAATACCATTCGAACATCCGATATTTCTTCGTGTAACTATTTAACAATAGAAATCTAAAAAAAAAAAAACTTTTTAAATGGTCACAACCGTCAGTGTTGTAACACAGTTTTTTAATATCTAGGAGAAATCCAAATCTGGCGTCGTTTTCATGCAGACGATTGAACTATTCCTTCATTTCACACGCAATACAATCCAGCTATCCCTTCAGAACTCGTTCTGTTCCTTCCTTAGCAGTAAATCCAGCATCTTTCAGCCTCTGTTTCGTAAGTAAAGCGGGCTAGGAGGCTTTTATATCTAAGACAGCATCATGAAAATTCATGCTAGGATCCTGGATTCGCTTTTGAACACGGTGAATATGAGTGAGTACATCATTCCAAAATCCTAACAAAGTCGGAAAATTGTATGGCAACAAACGATTATATATAGATGTCTTGACTCACTTCTTGTTCCACTAATTTAATTGTCATCGTCTGTCATGTCTTGGAGAACTTTCAGCATATCTTCAATGTATTTGTTAACTGGCTTAACTGCTTCCATCCCTGCACTCCAACTTTCAGACTCAGATTTTACAATCACAGGCAAGGAGTTCTTGTGTTATTTCCCACCGCAGAGTGGAACAAGGAAAGAATACACAAATAGTTTCAAAAAACGTGACCATTATAGTATCCTGCTTCGCTGCAAGTACACCAACCAATTTGAGCATACGAATACCGTAATTCACAAATATCGCCAGATTATTATTTTTGCTTATTCTTTTGAGAACTCCAGTTCAGTGACCAGCCATCACAGCAGCGCTGTCATAACATTGTAAAAGACAATCCTTTATAGCCACACCGTCTGTCTCAAACTGTTTAAGGATTTCATCAACTAAGCTTCCAGCGTCCTTTTGACTCATCTGGATGATCCGAGAAAGGACGCTCTAAAGCGTAATCATTTCCTATCAACTTCTATGTATCTCACTACGTCTGAAATCTTCTCACGATGTGAAAGGTCAGAAGTAAAGTCAAACACGAGACTATAATATTTTTATTTTCGAATGTTTCACAATAAACTTTGGCGAACAGTGGTTGACATCAGATGAATGAACTCATTTTGAACATGAGACGAAAAGTAATATGGGGTTTATAGGATGATTTTTAACTTACGTAAGATGGTTATTCATGATGGGGCCAGATATGTCCAGAAGCTTTGTTAATCCAGAAAAATTACCAACGTTATGGGATCTGGATCTATCGCATGCACTCAATGACTCTCTGTGACCTCGTAATGCAAGATTTTGAATGATAAGCAATTTGATGCAGTGAAGGATTCTCTTTATTACGTTACTCCATTTTTGTTTTTATGTATCGATCTAGGTCCAAACTTCGGCGTCAATATTCCCTCTATTTGCTGCAAAATTTCTTTCAGTTTCTTCTCTTCGCATATTAATGGACAGTGAGCCATTCACGTATAACAGATACAAAAAGCAAATTTTTTTAGTCAGGGAATAGACTAGCCATGAGCGAGTCACTTCTCCACAGTTATTTCGTAGTGTCTTCTTAAACAACTTTTGTCATACAAAGGTTGTTTGTAGGTAGGAAATGATCCTCAGTATTTTCAAAATATTTTGAACCCATTTTAATTATTTCTGTTTTCAAACCATCTGTCAGAAATCATATCCCGGTAATCTTATCAAAGTTCAGAAGTCCAATATAATGCTGTATTTTTACTTCTGGTATGGCTTTTTTTTAAACATCTTCCTCCGTATCAGCCCCTCCTCCCCCCACCATGTATTTCTCCTCCTAAATTACTAATGTTTTCTTCAAATTCTCCAGTAACCTTAGAACTGGTAGCCTCACTGTTCTTAATCTCGTCACACTCAAAATTATCTAAAGTTACATCCTCTTCGTCTTTTGTTAAATTAGTGTTGGATACCTAGGATTTTTATTGTACATGTTGAGGTAGGCAATAGCGGACTTCTTGAAATAGGTACTTACTGGATTTTTGTGTTACTTCCTCCTACAATTTTCGTTTTTTTTCGTCCCTCATCCCCATTCTCTTGTTTCTTTGAAAACAGTTCATATTGTGTTGATGTTATTGCGAAATGAGTGAGGGTTTTGAAATAACCTGGAATAAATAAATAATAGGTTGTTTTTCAAATAAAAGATAGGGGGTTGTCTTGTCTCCCACACTTCACGAGAATAAACTGCATAAATCTTGGGTTAGGGCTGTATGTATTGCATTTTTTCCTTTTTTTTAGCAATTGCCTAGGATTCTGAAGATTTTTTTTTTTTTTTTTTTTTTTTTGGGGGGGATGGGGAGAGCGAATATTTTATATTTTCAACAGTTTACCCGAACCACTAGGATTCCACATCAGGTTTCCGAATCGAAGTTCATAACACTAAATTGTCACCAGACTCTAGAAGATTCCAAATTTTCAGCCTAATAAAATATTTAGAAGTGGGTGAAAACTGAGTTGCCAGATTTGCCTCAAAGTTACTTTCAAAGTTACCTAGATTAACTTGTAAATAACTATGTATTTACTAAGTTAGTAAAAGTGTATTAAAAATGCTAAACAACCACACTCAAAGTCTCTGAAAGCGCCCCTTGAGCAGGTACCTGCATCGGTCGGTAAACCAAATAAAATGTGTTTTACGGTACCTACTAACTATATTTAGGTTTTAGCGTGTTGTGTACTTATGTTATTAATTATTACGGTATTCAAATGAATTTCACTGTAAATAAAAACAGTTGGATTCGAGATCATGTCACTTATGAATGTTTATATCGCGCGTATTGTCTACTGTAGGAAATAGAATTTCAGTAGATTAATGTATGTAGGACACTTATTTTTGTTCAAGTCACTGTCATTGACTGTAATTTAACTTATTATATCGAGTAACTTGACGATCGCTAGCGACAAATGCAATACAAATATAATGCACAATTGCGCCACGCCAAATAATATCAGCAATTAGCCAATGGAGAAAGTATGGCTTGTATTATATCCCTACAGTAGATCAATTCTTGCCAGATTAGGCGCGGGGCGGGAGCCGCTGTTTACTTGCTCCCTGTCGCTGGTTCACGAAAGCTCACCAGCAATGCGCTGGAATTTTTGATTATGAATTAAATTGTTGGTTTATTTTGATTTTTAAGTTTAATAATTTGCCAATTTTTGCGCCCCCCTTTCAGCGGCGCCCAGGGCACTTGCCCTACCTGCCCCACCCTAGGTACGCCACTGGGGGGAAGAGCTTGTGGCGTGGCGGAGAAACTGAGAGTTGTTTCCTCGCCCCACGCAATTTTTGGTGGGGGAAAATAATGAATTATCAGTAAATGAAAAAGTATGCTGGGGACAAAGTTAGGGAAGAAAACATATACTTTGGTTCATCAGAATAAACTATTTTTTATGACAGACATCAAAAACAAGTCTCCAAAAGGTTGAAATTTCATATGTGCACTTATTTAAAAAAATAATATTAATAATAATAAAATGTACATTTCAAATTTCAATAATGTGATCAAACCTAATGTCAGAGTTTAAGGCTACATTATTGAAGTCATAAGACTTCCAAAACATAGTGATAAACTGGAGGGGTTGTGACGATCAATATATATTATAGACTAGCATTTTACCGCTGCTTCACACGGGTGTGTTTTGGTATGTGTAAAAATTCTTTATCGATTTTATTGTATTACCAGTTATTAAGGTGGAGCGGCATGAGTTGTAAAGTTTCGTTTGTATTAGTTATTGCATTATGTTCGGTTTTGATACTGATATCCAAGAGTTTGTTTCATTCATATTTTTATGTGATGTAATTGATTAAATAGTAGAAAAGCTATCTGAAAAATTAACAGTACTAATTCGTGGTTGTAATTATTGTTCAAAGTATAAGAAGTTATTGTTTAGAAAAATTTTTATTTTTGCGATATAAGTAAGTGAAGCAATGTTTAAGAGAAATAAGATGCTACCTTTACTTTACTTTGTAGGTCGCTAACTACAATGCCTCTGTGTATACCACTTTTCTAGTTTGATTGTTTGGTGCACATACATATAGACATGACTTATCACTCTAGAGCCAGCAGCAACGCATAGCTGGCCGTGGGAGAAACATGGTGTCCGAAGATCAATTGCTACGCTTCCCAGTGTCTGGCCCTGAGACATGTTGGTTGTTATGGCAAAACATAAGGTTACCGGGAATTGCAGGCACTTAAATTAGAATGGAAAGTTTGACGGTACCAATGGTATTCGTGGAATGAATACTTCCTCTCATCGTCCACATCCTCTTAAGATTATGGCCTCAATGTGCTAGGATTTCAACAGAAGTCTAGTTCCATTGCACAGCTGTGGTGGTGATATGTTTCTGATGAGCATGAACGGAGTACCAACTTATAAATTCCGTTTATGCGCTGGAAGACCCATGGAGGAAGGAAATATATGGAGGAAGGAAATATATGGAGGAAAAATGACGTTAAATCGGTGAAGCAGGCAGTGGCGGCAGCGGCGATATTGCGCTTCCAAACAAATGCGATGTTCACATTGTGTTAGATGCAGTGATTATTTCATTTTGTAATGTGTATAAGTGTTTTATAATGCCATCTTGTGTTGTGTACGGTTGCACAAATAGGCCAGACAGGAAAGAACCTGGAATATCATTTCATAAGTAAGTTGAATTCTAATTATCGTTGTTGAAGTGGGTGGTAGAAGTTGCAAACTTTGGAGCATGTCTATAAATATTTAGTCATAGCTCTCAATGGATGACTTCGTTCTCAAATTTTTGTTGGTGTAGTGTAGAAAATCAGCATACCTTGCTATTTTGTACATAATAGACGAGCATTACTTTTTAACGAGTGTTGAAAATGATATTTAAAGGGCTGTGTTTTACATCGCGATTCAATGAATTTAGTATTGCGCTTTCTTTCGTCACGTTGCAGTTTATACTGACAGTGTATGATGAGATTAAATGTGTTAAATTATGCTATGCAATCTAGGAATCTTGATGAAGCAAACGATGTTGTTACTGCAAATACAGTTTGCGATTCAAATACGCATGTGTGGGTGTGTCTACATAGTTTGATTCTGTAGCGGCAATTTAATGGAGATTGTGGTTAGGTCTAAATGCAATCTGTACCAGAATGGTTTTGTTGTTCCATGAGGGCCAAAGATTTATCTATTACTGTTAGTAATTTCATGAGAACTAAGTTAGTAACAAAACGTGTATCGTGATGGAAACTACTTCCAGCCATTTCCAACTAAGGTTACGATGTATGTTAACAAGATAACTATTTTTTATTCTGGTCTAGGCCACATTTCAACCTAACCACAAGTGGTAGTAAAAAACTGAAATATCCATTCTGCATGTAGCTTTGGCAGAATTAATTTCTAGTCCAGGCCGCATATCGACCTAATCCCAGTATATCCCGAAAACTAAGCAAGATATCGAAAAATTTGATTCTTTATTTTCGATTTGTCTCCTCGTGTTACATAAGAATCGATCATTAAATTGGACTTTTGCGAAATTTTTCTTCTCCATTTCAACTCAAGACACCTCACTTTTGAAACAGCATATCTCGAGAACTAGGTGAGATATCGAAAATGTTTATTCTTTATTTTTCATTTGTCTCGTCTTTTTAAATAAGTATCCATCATCAAATTTGACTTTGACCAATTTTTTTCTTCTGAATTTCAACCAAAACCATTCCACACTTGAGACAGAATATCTCGATAAGTAAGCAGGATATCAAAAAATGTTATTCTTCATTTTTCATTTGTCTCATCGAGTTACTGATTGCGGCGTCACGTTTATCCTAGAGTTCCCTTGAGGTTTTTGTACATATTCCCCGTGTCTGTATGGAAGGGGCCATGCCCCCCCCCCCCCTACTCCTCCTCCGCCCTGCTTCACTTCAATGCATGGTGAAGGTCTCTTGCGTCGTCTCCATATATTTCCTTCTTCCATGGTAAGACCAAATGCGCAGAGGAATGTAAAAATTCAGCTGGATAATCAGTCTAGTCTTTTTGATCTTCCACCGTGTTATTAGCTATCTAAGTCATTATTATTATTAATTTTAATTGAAATGGACCTAATGCTCCATTGTCAATTCCCCTCGTCATCTGATTACCTATTTTTACATTATTTTTTAAATTTTATTTTATAATTGAAGTGTTAAATTCCTCCCCATTTACTTTTCCGATTTACAAATTTTAATTTTAAATTGCTTCAGTGTTTTTGGTAAATTATTTATCACTTCACTTGGTAATTTGTTCCAATCCCTGAAACCCTTACCAACAAAATAAAATTTTATGCACTATTCCTAATTCTTTGACGAATATCCAGCAAGCCCCATCACCCCATGCTCTATACATTACCAGTACTCTCTTCACCCTCCTCCTTTCCTTCAATAACTCCCAATCCAGCTCATCGACATGGTGTTGATCATTTCCAGGATATACTTGTTGTTGTCATTCATGTCTTCAATCACATCTAACAATCAAAACGTTGTCACAACTGTTTTTATCATCACTATGCCTAAACTTTGTCTGAGATTATATAGAGAAGCATAAACCTTAGTAAAGTTGTATCTGTGGTCATAACGAAAAATATTATTTTTGTAATATTTAACTTAACTACAAAAATACATTTTTTGATGCCGTGGCGCCGCAAATTTATATCGATGTATAACAGTTAACACAGCTGAAATTATCGTCACTATGTGTAATCGTTTGCTGGGATTTTATGTTAAATGTGTATGTAGGATTAGCCTACATAGTTAAGCAAACTTTAGTAAGGATTTATCTATTGACATAACGAAAAATATTATTTTTGTAAAATTTAACTTAACTAAAAAGAAATCTTATTTCATATTCGGATACGGAGGATTGCACGATAACCGTGGTGCCGCTAATTTATGTAGATACAGCAGTTACCCACGACTTAGTCCCCTTAGAAATGTGTTGTAGTATAAGAGTTTTCTTTATTGATAATAACAGCATCTGAATTATTATTAATGTTTCTTTTGACGATTTGTTGATTCGATCAGTTATTCTGCTTTAAAATAGAAATTTATGCAGACTAAAACTAATCCTATGCGGTATCACAAGTTAAGAATTATTTTTAATTTCCTTAATTTTCAGTGACACCATATAACTAATGTGGTTATTTCAGCCACATGTAAGTAATTCCAAAGTTTCAAGAATTTATAATTATACAGTGAATGTATCAATGCGGATGTGACAGAAGCTATGATATACGAACGTAATCATTAGCCAAATTAGTGGTAAGGTTGAAATCCAGCCAGGACCAGAATGACAATTGACTTGATTTGTTACAGCATAAGGCATAATGGATTTAGTTTTATTGTTATTTAAGCGGTGTGGCATAATGTTTTAAGATGCCTAATTCATTTTTAGTTTCATTGGTTCAATATTGCTGTCGTCACTAACCTAAAGCTCGTATGACAATAAACATTGCAAACAGAGGCGTAGCTAGGTCACAAAGGGCCCCAGTGCAAAAAAATTATTTTGGGCCCTCAGGCCAGATGGGCGACCTTTTTTTTTGCTTTGTGTTGCTGATAGGGGCCCCCTGAGCTGAGGCTGGAGGCTCCTGAGTTGTGCTTGGGGGCCCCCTGAGCAGTGGTTGGGGCCTCCCTGAACAGTGAAGGCCTCTTAGTGAGGGGGCCCACTTAAGACGACGGTAGAGCTAAAAAAAAAAGGTCACCAGTTTGCCGTGAAGGCGCCCTGAGGTATGCTTGTGGGCCCCCTGAGCGTAGGGGCCCCGGTGCACTGCACCACCTAGCCCCATAGTAGCTACGCCCCCGATTGCAAAATCAGGGTTATGAAACTTATTTAATAGAAATAACAGTTTATTTCACTGGTCGTGGTTTGAACAGCAGCTAAAATCTGTACACACGTTCGTTGCGCAATATTACTGATGAATATTTGCACTTCATAACCAAAAAATATATATTAACCAACTAAAGTACACAGAAATATGGAAAGTTCCGCAAAAGTCATTGTTACCTGTTGATTTGAGGGTTATGTAAAAAGTAAGGTTCCCAACGCTGGAAACTCGCCGCGCGAGATGCTAGGCCAAATCTGGCAACACTGCCGTCTGCGCAGGTTCCCCCACTCTAGATCCCGCCCAGGTAGAACTCGCTGTGACGTTCAGTGCCGGCCAGAGACAAATATAATAGAGACTGTTAACGTCCGTTATAAACTTTGGCGAAGTAAGCGCCAGCCGCGACGCTAGCGCTCCAAGGGTTCGTCCTCTCAAACACACTGTGTCGTCACCAAAACGCGGCAATTTTGAAATACTTATGACGCTGCTCCCTACCACACTGCTTATGGCGTTTTATATATTGCTATGTATGCTTTCTATTACATTTTATTTTACTTTTATCTACTTTTAATTTTTTTTTTTTTTACTTATTATTTTAGTATTTGCTTAGTTTTTCATACCAAACAGCAGGGATATTGAAAAAATAATGGAGGGAAATTGAAATAACAAAAAGAAATAATTTGTTTGTTTTGAATTTTTATTACCTCAGTTGAAAATGAAACAAATGACAATCGCAATAATAACAGAAATAAAAACAGAATTATACAGCATGTTTAGATACGATACATTATATACAGATAGTCATTACATTTTAGATATGATTTACAACATCCATGAAGAATTGTAGGTTTAATTCTAGATGGGGATACCGCTGCCTCACGACTGTTACCGTGGCGTCATCGTGACGTCGCTTTCACGTACAGTCATCCGCGTAAAAACATATATTGTGACCTCGCTACGCTCGGTCACAATTATTTAAAGCTGTACAATATCAACATAAACTGATATCCCGAAGGTGGATCAGATGCAGGCGGCCGCTGGTAAGCGGCCGCAGATGTCCGATAACACAACCAATATTGCTAATCTTCGCGGGTTCACTGCCGGATGATGATGAAATGCGAGCTTCACCGGAAACATTGAACATCTGATTGAGTTATCGGACATCTGCGGCCGCTTACCAGCGGCCGCCTGCATCTGATCCACCTTCGGGATATCAGTTTATGTTGATATTGTACAGCTTTAAATAATTGTGACCGAGCTACGCTCGGTCACAATATATGTTTTTACGACTGTACGTGAACGCGTGGTCACGATGACGTCACGGTAACAGTCGCGAGGCAGAGGTATCCCCATCTAGAATTAAACCGAATTACACAGGGTATTTAGAGATGACCTCTACTTGACCTACTCCCTCTGGCAACTCCAGCTGCTCATTAGTATATCTGGCGTCCTTCCTTGGAAGAAAATCTACTAAAAAAAAAAAAAAAAATTTGCATCAAAACTGTACTGGAAATATTTCCTTTATTAGAACTATTAAATAAATAATAAACTGAAATATGTACGTAACTAATACACTGACATAGCAAATATATTATATGCCATAAATTAATGTCATTTTTATGATTAAAAAGCCTCACTAGTTAAAGTAATATTGCATTTTTTAGAAAAGGCCATGTTACTTTCAGTAAAAGACTGAACATTACAGTTTAGTAACAAATGATACAAACTATCCATGGCATCATATGTAAGGTTAAACATGACAGTTAAAAGTAATATCTCAACAAAAGTGCCGAGTTCCTATTTACATGCGAAAGTGGGTGTGTACATAAATTGTTATTGGGACATGTGCATCATCACTATTAAATTAGAAATACGTGTCATCAAAACTCTATAGTTTCTGTATAAACTAACATAGCAACCAAATTGGCCCAGAAGATAGAAAGTGTTATAAAAATAATACGTTATGTACAATATAATGAATAGGAGGGGGGGGGGGAGTAGTTCATGCTCTACTGGCTGTTTCTATGGCATTTTACAGAGTTAGTCATGGTTGTGAATCAGGTCATGACAATTGTCTTAGTCCCAGATGTATCTTGCTGGCAGAGTAATTCTTAAAATGCAATATCAATGGAGATGAAGGAACAGATGGGTATTGGATTGGACTCATTACTGTTCATTATTCTAACGAATGATTCTGTTGTTGATATACATAGAACATCCTGCGAGCAATTACCAAAATAATATGATATTTAGTATGGAGGATAAGCATGGAATGAAGATAAATGCCAAATACTTCCGACAGTTTCTTAACATTTATATTGACATCTCTTTGAGATGTTGAATGACATGATTTACAGCAAAATCATAATATATGAAAACAGATATATACACCACAAAATACAAAATATTGGTAGAACCATCAAAAGGAATCCTTCCATGCAGTTGTTAAAAAATAATTCTTTAAATTATCCTCTAAAATTTATTCTTATCCGCTGACAAGACATTCAAAATGTGTTGAGAACTGGTAAAAGATATATATCCTTCAATATATGACCTCCTTTTTTGACTAATTGACAGACTTATAATCCTTCTGAATATCTTTTTCATGTCTAGGGCTACAATTGTGCAGTTTACCAACTGTTTTGAATACAATATAAGTAGCGGCTTACAATGACATTATGGGCATATATTTGGACACCAATGTTATAACCCCTTCTTGAACAACTCTCTGCAGAGTTCTTCTGCACACACAAATTATGTTATGAATCGCAATTTCAATTAACAAAGGAATGAGAAACACATATATTCACAAAGTGAAAAAAAGAAATATTCAACACATGCGGAAAAATATTTCGTAAATACTCGAGAATAGTATACCTTCAGTACTGAAAATTGATAATGCATTTCCTCTGACCAATAGTTACCATGTTGGAAGAGAAATACTAATTATTTTAAGCCCAAAAACAATAATAAACTTCGATAAAAGTAAAGAATTACACCATTATCGCCTTTGACGTTGTCAATTTTATATCCGACGTTGTACTTCAATCACATCGGTATCGCATTCTCGAGTAAACTGAAGATTCGCTAAACGAAGGAAATACACAAACATACTACTTCATTTACCTTTCGATGGGATGGCGTACGGCATCAAATGATTGCTTTTAGGGTTCATATAACAAATCCTTTCGAAGTGTAGGGAACAAAGAAACTTCTTGCTCACATCCCCAGCAATTATCCGTAACTTCTTCCACATGTCAGAAACTCCCTCAGCTGTGCACAGGGAATTATTGGAAGAAAGACCACATGCTTGACAGCACTCCATTCTAAAAAAAAACATTATATACATATTTTATTCACGGGCTAATGAAGAAACTAATGTTTAATGATAGGAATAATAAATTTCTAATACAAGTTCTACTTACTTGTAACCAGTGTAATAACGGCGAAGAAATTCTTCCACTTACGGAACAACTTGCAATCAAAAGCAATACGAGTAGAAACGAGAAAAAACGGAGAAAAAAACGAAATGACCGTTTGACATGAAACAATAAAAACAATGTATCAATGAACGACAATATATGGCAGAGATATATAGCCAAAAATCAGAGTTAACAATAACGGACTACCACCTGTCGGTGGAAAGTATAACTTCTTGGCGCTCTATTGCAGACGCTAGCGCTCCAAGAGTTAGTCCTCCGAACTACTAACTCACTGAAACTTACTGGTCCAACTCTCCCATTTGATATGTACAACCCCTGGTGCCGGCCTGACAGCCATCTGCGATGGAGCTCCCGCTTGCCGTCACCGCCAGGTGCGAAGTTCCTGCTGTAATTCGGTTTTTGCACGCAAAAAATTTATCACCGGTTGAAATTTATAAGCAGTTGTGTTAATTTTATGGGGAGGCGTGTATGAGTGTTCAACATGTCCGAAAATGGTGCAGGGAGTTCTCTGAAGGACGCACAGACATTCATAACGAGCAAATAAGCGGTAGGCCATCGACCTCCGACGAAGTTGTGACGAAGATTGAGCGAATTCAGCTCGAAGATTGGAGAATAACGATTCAGGACCTGGCTGTCCGGGTTCCTGAAGTTTGTGAAAAAACAGTTCACACAATTGTGACGGAAAGATTAGGTTATCACAAGGTTTGTGCGCTATGGGTCCCGCAGATGCTTTCTGAAGCCCACAAAGCCGATCGTGTCAGGTGTGCCCAGGAGTTTCTTCGAGAATGCAACGAGAATACCGAAGATTTCCTAGACTCCATTGTTACCGGGGATGAAACATGGAGTCATTACGTCACCCCGGAGACAAAACAACAATCTCGTCAATGGCGCCATACTGATTCGCCGAAACCGAAGAAGTGCATGCAGTCGCTGTCCGCAGGAAAAGTGATGTTTACGGTTTTTTGGGACTATAAGGGCATTCTTCTTGCTGACTTTATGCCTCGAGGGAGCACAATCAATTCGGACAGGTATTGTGAGACTTTAAAAAAGCTCAGAAGAGCCATACAAAATCGACAGAGAGGAAGATTAACAAAAGGCGTAAGATTGCACCACGATAAAGCGCGCCCGCACGTCTCTCGCCAAACCAGGGATTTGATCGACAGTTTTGGCTGGGATCTCGTTGATCATGCTCCTTACAGCCCTGATCTAGCCCCAAATGACTTTCATTTGTTTCCAAAATTAAAAGAACACTTGGGTGGACAACGTTTCACAACTGACGAGGAAGTGAAGGAAGCAGTCACCAAGTTTCGCAATGGACTGGCGGCAGACTTCTTTGAAGTCGGATTTCAAAAGTGGATAAGTCGGCAGCAAAAATGCGTGGAAAAATCTGGGGATTATGTTGAAAAATAGTTTAGAAATTAAGCTTTGCAATAAGGTATTTTCCATTTTAAATAAATCATGTTTTACATTTTTAAAAAATATGGGAACCTTATTTTTTACATAACCCTTGTATTTATGGTAGCTGTTTTTCAGACATCTTTTTTCGAAAAAAAAATAAATGATTTTCTGATCCACAATGATGTATAAAGAAGACGTATTGGCTTATTAATGTTCAGTGATAACAGACATATTGTTCCAGAGACAAACTGTCAACCAGAGATAATATATGTCTACGATTTTAGTAATCTAACCCATTTTGCATGGTAACTTACCTGTTGCTACGCAGGTCAATGTTTATTACATTTATTTCGCATATTCTGTTTATTTTAAGCACTGTGGTACAGAAAACTGAGTAACAAAAGTAAAAAAAATAAAAAATAAAACTGAATCAAAAGCTTTGCTAGATTTTTGCGAAAGGAGTGCGTGTCTGAAGTGTATATTGATCGCAGCCCACAAGTTTCCAAATATTAAGGTTATTAATTGCATGCTCCTTCCCATGGTACATATAAGTCATTAGCTATTTTCCTAGATTTTGATTGGCACCATTAGCTCTAAAAACATGAAAACCACATCCAAATTGCTGCGGTACTTATTACGCGATACCCGTTACAGTAAAGAGACAAACATAGTATAGATTATTCTAAGGTATGCAAGAAGACTAATATAGACTCCTTGAAATTTGGTTAAGTTCGTGTTGTTGTTGGTTGCCAGGAGCGACATAATTGGGTGATGTAGTTAAGTCGTTACCTTAAGTTTGTAAATTCATTATACGAACTAGGAAATATCACAAGAAGTCCGATATAAAAGTACGGTCTTAGTTTCTGCTGGTGTTGATGGAAAATGTTAAATTAGAACTGATGGAAATAAAAGTTGTTACCAGAACAAGGAATGGCTTGTTCATCTGTTCATAGTTAGATGCTATCTACAAAAATGAGCTAAAGAAGAAAGGGCGACCGTGTTTGAAGATAATAAAATTATTTTACACACGAGATTATGTAAATCAGAGGCACTTGGCGGAAACAACATAAGCAAGAATAATTAACACAAGCTATATGTAGGTGATGGCTGCCACAGACATGCAGGTCCTCTAATGAAAACCATTGTAAGATGCTGAAAAATTAGATTTTAATAAATTGACACTGAGGAGAAAAAAAAATGGTCTTTTTTATTTTCTTCGATATAATTTAACTTAAAGGAAAATATAACTTATTACATTTAGCCATATATATAGTTCATTAAAAAGAACTGGTACTTAGTTCTAGGATGTTAACATAAAAAGAATTTAGAAAATGATACCTATCCCATTATGAATGAATTTAATCAGCATATATAGGCTGACAATACAGGCAGCAAAAATCACCCTTCAGAATGTTAGCGAATATATCAGGACATGTTTTAGGAATGAACCCAACTTTACAAATTAGACAATGCAAACAGTCAGTGATAACATTCCTAATGGACCAAGTAAAATTTGTAATCATAGGCTTCCGCTGCCAGGGTAAGTTGTTTCTTGTCTGCCTGGGTGACTCTCCGTCATAATGTGTCTAGCCGACGTTTCAACCATCCTTCTGCTGTCTTCTTCTAGGGGAGAACTGTCTCTTCTATTGGTGTGTGATGCTGTTATATATCTGTGGCCTGTGACTCATCTTGAGAATTCGGTTCACCTGGCCAATCAGAAAGTCTGATCCATCACATTACATTGGACAGGTGGAGCACAGCACAGTCTGGTGGGGGAGGGGCACACATGACCTTCACGTCTACATTAGCGACAGCCATGCGTCAAGTAGCTTAAGCAAGTAGTCTTCACTTTTATTGTCTGAACATTTGGCAATTTCCAACACCTCCTTGGCTAACATTGATCTTTGTACACTATCAGGTTTGTTTTTTCAATTGTGGCATGACTGGTTTTGGCTGCATGCCATGCAATGGTTTACTTCTTGGTTCTATGGCTTGCCTAAAATACACATACCAGAAGTTCCTTTATTGCCAATCATCAGCGCAATTAACTCTACGACTCATTCACTATCCCGCTATGTTGCTGACAAATGAAAATCACTTCGAATGTCAGAAATAGCTCACACTTTGTTGAAATCATCCCATCTCTCAAATTTAAGAAAAAGACATCCTAGTGAGATTTGATTTCATGTCACTCTACACAAACATACTTAGTATGGAAGCTCGTCTATCGCTATGCCACGTTGATGGCACCTTCGCTGTGTGGCCCCATGGGTGAAGTGTCCTTGAGGTTCCTGGATTACATAAACAAAGTACTTTCTAAACTTAATTTCACTATATACCGGATGTTTCTAAAAGAAATATGGGGGTTTAAAAGCTTTGTAGTTTTGATTATAAAAAATGCTAAATTATACTTAATACACGAAATGAAACAGTTCTGTTTGTTGGTACCTGTGTGCATGTGCACACACTGTTTCCTCTATCATCCGCACTAGTAGCAAAAGTGGCGACTAGTGAACAGAAAGCTTTCTGTGTTCTGCACTTTGCGAACACCAAATCTGTAGCTACGTGCATTCTGGATTAAGTTCAGATGTGATCCCCCAAGTAATAATAACATCCATAGATGTTATCATCAGTTTGAAAATACTGGCTGTTTTTGCAAAGAGAAGAGTACAGGACGACCAAGGGTTAGTGAAGAGTGTGTTGAGCATGTGATACAGTCTTTCACACATAGCCCAAAGAAATCAGTTCGGAAGGCTAGTCGTGGATTAGCAATTCCGGTGACGAATGGAAAGTTTTACAGAAATGCTCACAACTACGTCCTTATCATTTGCAGTTGTTATAGGCTCTAAAGCCTACAGACCATGATTTATGCTCCAACTTTGCACATGAAATATTGTCCTACGACAATGAATTTTTTCTGGATCATGTTGTTTTCAGTTATGAATCGACGTTTAACTTCAGTGGACATGTGAACACTCATAATGTGCGGGGTCAGAAAATCCTCACGAGATGGTACAATTGTAATGAGACTCCCTTAAACTAAATGTTTTTTTGTGTCATATATCAGTAGAAAGTCTATGGGCCTTATTTCTTTGGAGAAACAACTGTAATTGGCACTTCCTACCTTGATGCTCTATAACTATGGCTATTTCCCCAATTGGTAGAGGATGAACCAAATAACTTCATTTGGCAGCAAGATGGTGCACCACCTCACCAGCACAACGACGTACGCAATTGGTTGTACATCACTGTACCTGACCGCTGGATTGACCGCAAAGGGCCTAAAGATAGAGCTTATATCACATGGACTCCATGCTCTCCCGATCTGACGCCATGCGATTTCTACCTGTGGGATTTCATACAGGATCATTTATATAAGCCTCCACTACCAGCTGACGTACCCAAACAAAGAAGCAGGATTGAGGCAGCTGTTGCAACAATTACACCACAAACCCTAATCAACATTTGGAAAGAAATGGCTATCAACTTGAGGTGTGCCATCTGACGAGAGGTGCTCACACTGAACACTTGTAAGCTTTTAGGTATAACTGTTTGAGTGGCTCTTTCATTTCATCTATTAATTATAATTTTACATTTTCTGTAATAAATACTACAAAGCATTAAAACCCCGATATTCATTTAGAAACACCCTGTATAAGCGGAGGAAAAAGGACAGTTGCTGTTCCTAGATATGCTAATAACCAAATATGATGACGTAAGCCTAGGACACTCAGTTTACCAGAAGATGACACATACAAATAGATATTTACATGCCACGTCGCACCACCATCCAATGACAAAAAGAGGTGTCTGCACGAACTTATGTACAAGAGCGAAGAAAGTTGGTGATACCAAAAGTTTTACAACGGAGTTAGCGGCACTACAACACACATCCAAATCCAACGTCTATCACAACCTTTGTATTAAATGGGCATTGCATGTTGGAATGATCGGGAGAGATGCCAATTCAGCATCCAATCAGCCCACCTCTCAGGAGGGCAAAGGAGTAGTTGTACCCTATATTAGAGGCGTCAATGAAGAATTGGGAAGCTATTTAAAAAAGTCAACATAAAGCCTATCTATAAAGCACACATCAAAGTCAGTAACCAGTTGGTCAAAGTTAAGGACAGCTGCCCCACCACAGGTTTCTATGGTCTATGAGATTCTGTAAACCTGTGGCCAGGTGTATGTAGGAGAGACAGGGCACACTATAGAGGACAGGCTGCATGAGCATATTTGCAATCATAAATCCAATAACACCAACAAGTCTGCCATTGCATTACATGCAGCCGAAACAAATCATGCCATAAACTTTGAAAACACCACCCTGATTGTGCTCAGAGTTCAATGGTGGGCAAGGAGGGTCAAGGAAGTGTTGGAAATTGCCAAACGTCCAAACAATAGAAATGAAGACATCGGGTTTAAGCTACAAGACGCATGGCTCTCACGAGTGCAGATGGAACAGGTCATATGTCACCCCCCCCCCCCCCATGCCCCACCTGGCCAACACAACATGTGATGGAGCAGACTTCACAATCGGCCAGATGAACCAAATTCTCTAGTCGGGTCAGAGACCAGGGCTATATAACAGCACCACACAGCAATGGAAGATGCAGTTCTACCCTAGAAGAGAATGCAGTAGGATGGTCAAAACATTGGCTGCACACATCATGTCACAGTGTCGCCTGGAGACCCAAGAAACAAGTAAAATATGGCAACTGTGGAAAATAATGGGTGATTTGAGGATGAATAAGGGAAATGCTTATTTCTTAATCAAAACCAGAATACAGATTCTGGATAATTATATCTTCAGAATGATTCTGCTACAAGGATCTACATAATTAATAAACAGTCAGTTCTGTACCTCTTATTTTTAATTAATATTTTTAATAGATTAGCATCCCTTTCTTTCCTGTTTAGTAATACCATGCCATAGTCAAGATGACTTTCGTTTCAATCTCTTTAGTACAATTCTAGTTGGTCTGATGTACTGCTAAAACAGCTGATGTCATTTAACCAGTCAGATGTTAAAATATTATCCTCTCCTCTACCACAATTAAGGAAAAAAAGACTCCAATGTTTATGCTGTTTTTTAATTTCTTCCAACTGGCATCCTGTTTTCAATTCTGGTGAGCAACCTTATTTGTTTCCATGTGTAGAACATTTATTTATTAAAAAATTGTAAAAATACAGACATACATTCATATTAAAATAAAGTTTGCTTTCATTTTAAGATCTGAAGTGCTATTAATTGATAAAAAAAGTGGGCATACATAGGTATAAATACACAATAGTTGTTTTCTCAGCAGTATAAAATTACTTTTATTACAAATAGTTCATTAACATTTCAAATATACAGCATGATTCAGTAATAAACACCTGTATTGAAAAATTATATTTATGTACAATTATCACAATACAGAGGTATAACAAAGCTTTTGGAGATAAATGTTTATGGAACAATGGCAGCCTGAATAAAATTTACTTAACCAATATGTAGATTGTAAAAACAATTACTTTCATTTAATATCTTTTTCAAACAATGCACTTGTTAATTCATTTCTGGCATATCATTAAATTAAAGTGTTACAATAATTGTCCCTCCCAATGAGGACGGAACACAGGTTATGAAGAGGAAGAGTTTACTGCTTATCAGCATAGGCAGACAGTTATCAATTTTTTCAGTGGCAAGTTTAATCATGAACATTTATGATGTCAAAAATTAATGTGAACTTCCTTCAAGCAATGAAATATCTTTTATAATAATATTTAGTAGCTTACTATTGTTTACAAAAGAAATTCTGCAGCACTTGAAAGTAAGTACAATGTGAAAGCTACAGCTTACTCAACTATTTTGCCAGACTGCAACTGCCTTAAAACATGCAGTTCTTTTAATAGGCATTTTGATACTTTGCATTAGCCTTCCTTAAACAACTATAATATGGTATCACAGAATGGACAGACTATCACTTACATAATAAACATTTCAGAAACAACAAAACCACACACAATAAATTTATCCTTTACAAAACAATAAGGTAACTGCTGATATAATGCTTCACACCGAAAAATAAAATTTTCAGTCCAATAAGCAAGTTTCACTGCATTATGAACTGCATACACATGCATACTACATAATAATATTTTCAACTTGTACATATAGCCTGGAGCTGATGTTTGTACATTTGTAATTTCATTCACCTTGTTTCATCACTTAATCGTAAGTGTGACAATGAAAGGACTGGAAGTAAGGGCACCATACATTTGATAAGTATCTCTTATACTTTATGAGGATAATATTAGTTCATCAAGAAACCCTGAGACAAACAGTCCTATATAAGAATTTACACTTTTCACTGAGGTTTGCTGTATGTCTGTAGAAACATAAAAGTATGTGAAATGGAGTTCATTATAGCAGTTAGTAAATAATTACTGAAAGCTGGTACCTACATAAAATAAAATTATAATGCAGTACTCAGTTTAAAAAAAAAAAATGCAATTGAGTAATTTTGTTTTTTACGAGCCAGTTCAACAGTAATTCTTATTACATAGACCTGAAGCAGATAAATCATACATTAACATTTAATTTATATACACTAACACACCTTTTCCCCTTCCCTAACATGATTTGAACACCTGTGGAGATAAATTACTTAACTAAAATTAATTTCATGAGTGTTGATGCAACTAATTCCAATGGAACTAATGTATTACAAACCACAATAATACAGATAACTGACTGATTAAGGATGGTATTCAGATTAAATGGTTGTTATATGTTTAAGTTGGAAAATTTTAACACTCAAAGTGAAAGCATTAAGTTTAAATACGATTATTTGACGAATGCAATTACTTTCAGAGATAATGAAACTCTTTGTGTTAACTTATTTTAAAATTGTTCTGCGCATCTGGGTTATCAAATACCTGCTGAACAACAGTTTTTCTCAGATCAGATATACACTTAACTGAGGATCTTGCAGGAATTTGGAAAATTATATGCATTTCATTATTGTATTGTCCAGCTGGATGAAAATCTCAAACTGAACTAGCCCATTGAAATAAATACTTCAATACACAGCATCATGTTTCATATCAGATTAATATTAAAGTATTCTGAGGTACCAAAATAACAACAGAAGACAAATAACTGGCATCACATAATCCAATTATAAGGTAACTACTTTCTAAATGTGCAGAAGGCACATAATACACGAGTGATAATTTACACAAAATGACATGTAAAATCATCAAAACTGTAACAAGATACCAGTTACAATGTAATTATTACTGTTTTCCCATAACAAACCTCTATAGATAAATGTACCTATAACTTAAAGGACAATATTAGTTGTTTCACATATTCCTCGGCGCCCCGATTTTTGCTGTCTCCGGCAAATGTAAGCATAAGGGAAATTTAATAACACTTACACCCAGTAAGTACTGCCTCTTGACCATAGGTAGTTTTCTGCAAAGACTGAGCTGAATGGCTGTCACTGAAATTAAGATGGAAATGTTTCAAAGTTACAATCGAAAATTCTATTTTGTTTAAGGAAAGAAATAAAATTTTACAGAAAAGTGAAAGTACATAAGAGAAACATTACATTCACTGAACTGGAAAATGATTTACATGAGACAGGAGTTTAAGAAAATACAGGGAATGATAAAACAATGGGTTTATATTGTGTGTCATGTAACTTCTGATAATAAAAAAACATAATAATCAGCAGATATAGTTATTTAGAATTTCAAGAAAATAGCTTGCTAATTGCTACATTGCAGATGATACCTGCAACAAACCATTGTACCATTTTCTACAGTTACTTGGGATGAGATTTCTTAAATTTATATTTGTTCCTATTGTTGAATTCAAGAATAATTAGTCCAAATTATAAGAAGGAAATATTAAAATTATTGATGAAAATACTACAATAATTTTACCGATCCATGTATGTAAAACAAGAAAACCAAACTAACTGACTGTTCAATACGTAGCCCAAATATCTTGAGCCAGGACACTGAAATTTGAAAATTACATAGCTGTTATCAATATGGCACCATTATGATATTTTTTTTTTTTTCCAAATTCAATTTTGGACTGAGAGGGAAGGTGGTTAGAATTATTTCAGTATACTATTCACCTCTTAAGTTTGGAGACATGCAACTGGGTACTTTGTATTTTCTTTTGCGATAGTCGAACTTGGTCCAGTGTTTTTTGTATTTGACCAAAAAATAGAGAAAGGTGCTTATATTTCTAGATTCTTTATAATTACAGAAGCGAAATTTGGTAATTACTGTCTTAAAAGTGTAGAAAAATGGTTGGAGGTGGTTTAAAAAGATGTGTATACCTTTGGTTTATTTAAATTAAGAGACTTGGCATTTAGAATTTCAATTTAAAAGCATTAAACTCATAATTAATTTAATAATACCACTATTTATTTATAAAATCTTAATAATCATCACTTAATTAATAATAAAATTAGGAAATTAGATTACTACTTGAATGAATTTAATTAAAAATGATCAATGGCAGCAATGGTAACCATATATAACTGGGACCTTTTAATGGCTGAGGGGAGATACAGTGTTAACTTTAAGAGGTCAAAATTAAACACGACATAGTTTGCCTGATGCAAATAGGTGTTGGAGCAGAATTAGCCAGTTACAATAGTCAGCTCAATAGTCTCAGATAAAGAATGTTCCTTTACCAATCAACAACTGAATGTGCATAAATAGGTCTTTGGAGAATTGACTGAGGATCTGGCAGTCTTTTTCTTGGATGCTCTAGACCAGTGTTTCCCAACCTTTTTTGGGTCATGTCCCACTTTCAACATTTTTTTGCCCCCCATACATAATTTTTAATAAAAAAATTATTTGTTATTAAAGAAACTGATATAGGATGGTTTTTGAAAGAAAACACTTTAATATTATCATAAAACACAGTAAGTAAATTTAAAAAACATATAATGAAATACGAAAATTCAAATTCAAAAGATTTATAATAAACATTTACTATGGCAATTTAGTGTGATCCTTTTAAGAATTTGCTTTTTTGCTATATTTTGTAACCATATCTGGCATCGCGTTTAAATAACCCAAAGAAAAAGCGGTAAAGTCGTATCAAGTCAATTTCTAAATTGCCCCCCAGTGGGGCGTGGGCCCCAAGTTGGGAAACACTGCTCTAGACGGTATAGGAAAAGCTTTTGTTATAACTTGATTTTATCCAAAGTAATGTGGAATTGTGCTAGCAGTTGTGTCATCTGGTTCTGCTGCTTTGTTGTTGGTGGTTGGCAAGACTGTTCATGCTATTTCCATTTTGCTCTAAGATTATTATTACAAAGATGCAAAATGGGCCAATGGTACAATACCCACAAAGCTGAGAAACAAAATTCAAATTTCTAACTCATTCAGTTTGTTCTATAAGCAAAATCGCATCAAGTTCTAATTCTGTCTTAAGCAATTTTTTGATGAACGGGAAAAAGAGAGCATTGTACGTGAGTGAGAAAAAGTGCTAGTTGAACACAAGAAATAATCTGGCAAGCATTTGGAGATGAAATCCTATGTTGTGCACCAATGCAGACCAATGAGTATTCTGGAAAACTTTTAACTTCAATCACATCTGTAACAATTTCCAAGGTTCAATAAATGATTCTTGAAGAGAATCATTTGACAATTCACAGTAATGTTGAAAAATATTGAACATTTTAGCAAATTTTAACACAAGAATTGGGTTTGAATCACAGCTAAGTTTGTTCCATGTCTATCGACAAGTGATCAAAAGCAGCAAGCCCATTGATGTTTGTACTGAACTGAAAGAACCTGTTTATAGCAATGAAACATTTTTGTCCAGTGATTATTGTGATGCATGGCCAACTGAAAAGCAAGCCTTTTTTTTGTTTTTTGTTTGTTTTTGGAGTAATCATTTATTCACAAGAAATGCTTTCTGCTCTACTACAGGGATCATTCCCGTGCAACAGACCCCGTTGTAAAACATGCAACATGCATCCAGCCACTACGACTTACTCGAATCCTACGACAGGTGAAACATTGGTCATGCTACTTGCATGACAACACACCTCATACATCAACTTACATGCCATTGCTCCAGCTCATATATGGGCCTCACTACTAATCCTGTAGCTATCAGAATGAATGGCCCATTCAATTGCATAACATGCCAGTTCCCACAAACTGAATATTTTTAACACCTGCTTCTTAGTTAGGGCAACCAGAGTTTTCCTCTGAACTACGTTGATGGGAACTAACCTATCAGAATATCCTTGACACCAGATATCCTCCTGGTCTCAATCTCCAGTAAATTTCCCCCACCAGACGCAGCACTTATTACCTATATTATTTACATTTCTTATATTTCTGATATTTTATTTTTCACTTATAGTTTTTCAAAAAAATATTTTTACATATGTTCCTCACTCAGTTATTATGTTGATCTACCACTTTCAATAATAATATACCATCAAAAGTATCGTTTATCATTCCAATATTTGAGCTTTTCCCTTACACTACCCACCACGCCAGCGATGCCATTCATCAGACGGCGGTCTCTGTGAACACATCTGACTCCGCCTAGTGTCTCACTTCTGCACGTATAAGACTGTAGGCTGAAATATTGCACTTATCTTGTGTTTGTTTTTTTATGTTTGTCGTCCCAGCCGCCTTCATCTGTGGTAAGTGTTGGGTCATATTTCCCTATCCTTCCTTAGTTTTATATGTAGGAAATAATGGGAGCTAATTAGCGAATGGATTTACAAAAAAATGATAGCGAAATGAACCACCACTTACCTCAGATGATGGTTTCGTGAGGTGAACACATAAAAAAGCACAAGAACAGGAAAAACAATGAATATTTCGGGACTTGACCCTTCATCAATGGGAGAACATTATGGATGGTGTAGGATACCTTCTCACATACAATTTGACCTACTTTGTTAAGATCATATCACAGCACCATCAACTAAATCAACTGGCACAGATACATGTCACTGCTCACGTCATAACTCCAGCTGAGTCGTCATTAATTCACCAACCCGCAAGCCATTCAAGAGGTCAATGAACTCAATATCAAGTGTTGTTGCATGTTTATTGTAAAACAAACTTAGTCCACAATCTGAAGAGTGGTTGAATTTGCCTGAAGGAGGCATATTAAGTCATTGTATCAGAGGTAAGATGGCCAGTTCCTTTCCTCTGGGACCACGGGACTTTTAGCCGGGGTTGGAGTCAGAATTTTTTGAAAATATGTGCCTTAACCACTGAGCTACCAGAAAGTTTGCAAAATAAGAATTGCTGCCCTACATTTAAAATACAAAACAAGCTGTAAGTCCACTAAAAAATAATAATAAAATAATTGTTTTTAAAAAAAAACTGATTTAAAAAAACACTATAATTTTTTACATAACTTTATACCTTGATTAGAAGAAAATAAATCTTACATTATTATCATCAAAATTTTTACACTAATAAGTTATTTTTGGAGTTGGTGCCAGCAAAAATAAAATAATAATAATATTAATAATTTGACAATAATAAGGAATGACAATAACAAATAAAAAAATCACGTTACTACTTTTACCTATGGTTAATGTTAGAACCATGTTTCAACAAAACTGAAACACCTGTATTATACTAACTGTAAAGCGTTTACTGTGTGATACAGCCTACCAACTGACAATGTAGCACCAGGGATATGCCTCAACCTCAGAAGCTGAACCACAGATTAAAATAACATCTATCTAATTTGTTCCCCTAAACCAAAGCTGCCCAACCAATTTTAGTGATGGGCCACAATTTGGATCTATGTTAACCCGCAGGCTACCCAATACTTGCCTAAGAGTTACAACAAGTATTTAAATAAACAAAAGATACAAGTAACACAGTTTTAGTTTTGGGAATAATTGGAGACAAAACATTGTCTGGAGGACAGGAAAAGTAAACACAACACTTACGATAGATGAAGCCAGAATGGTAGTGACAAATACACATTACAGTAATTTGGTAGTAACCACTTCAACCATGTGACCAGATGGTACAAATGGCAATGGCATCAGATATGCAACTGCTGATGTTTGCCATGTGAATATAGAACCAGGGTGATTAGTGTAAGGGTAGCAAGGGTTGTTGACTGGAGGATACTGGGCTGATAATCAATAACTATAGGAAAATATTTATTTCTTGAAATGGGGAAAGAGAGAGATGACAATATTAAATTGAATTAATAATAATAGTATCTGATGGTTTTACAAGTAGGTTCTTGTGAAGTTTATGGGCAGGTGGATACCTGGTATCAACGTTATATTGGTAACCTTTCCATCCACAATATCAAAAGGGATTGTGGTATCTAGGAAGACTAATATCAATCACTGTAAAACAGCTGTTTGTGGTGATTCTTGGCTGTCTGGGTGGCGCCGCGTCATGTTTCTTGAAACCGACGTTTCGACCCTCATTCTGGGGTCTTCTTCCAGGGCAGAACTGTGTCTTCGGTCAGAGAGTGGTCTTATTTTATAGGCGAGGCCCCCGTCTGTCTAGATGGTTCGATTTGTCCGGCCAATCAAAGGTCCGAGCCGTCACGTGGTTCGTTGGCCTGGCAGGGCGCGGCGCGGTCTCGTGGGAGGTGACACGTGACATGCTCTCTCCGCAACAGTGAGAGCCAGGCGTCGTGCAATTTCAACCCGTTGCCTTCGTTGATATTGTTTGGGTGTTTTGCAATTTCTAACGCCTCCTCTACCCTCCTTGGCCACCATTTATCCTCACGCACTATAAGTGTGGTGTTTTCAAAGTCTATAGCGTGATTGGTTTCAGCTGCATGCCGTGCAATGGCGGATTTATCAGTGTTATTCGATTTATAGTTGCAGATGTGCTCATGCAGCCTCTCCCTTATAGTGTGCCCCGTCTCTCCTATGTACACCCAACCACAGGTGAATGGAATCTCATACACCCCGGCAGCCTGTAGTGGAGGCAGCCTGTCCTTGACCTTGACGAGCTGGTTACTGACTTTGCCGTGTGGTTTGTGCACAGGTTTTGTGTCGACTTTTTTGAACAACTTTCTGATTCTGTCAGTAATGCCACTTATGTAGGGTAAAACCACAATTTGGTGTTCCTGAGAGGTGGCTTGGTTAGATAATGAACTGGCGTTTTTATCTGTCGTGGCTGCATGTAATGCCCGTCTATTACAATGATTATGGTAGCCATTGGCCTTGAATGTGTGTTGCAGTGCCTCCAACTCCGTCGCCAGGCTGTTTGCGTCACACACTTTCATCGCTCTCGTACACAAGGTCGTGAGGACGCCTCTTTTTGTTGCTGGGTGGTGGTGCGATGCGGCACGTAGATATCTGTTGGTGTGTGTCGGCTTCCGATACACTGAGTGTCCAAGGGTCCCGTCGTCACGTCTGGTTACTAGCACGTCTAGGAACGGCAGCTGTCCTCGTTCCTCCGTTTCAATGGTAAATTTAATTTAACGATGCGCTTTATTTATATAATCCAGGAATTTGTCAAGGGCACTTCGTCCATGGGGCCAAACAACAAATGTGTCGACAACATAGCGTAACCACAGCAGCGGTTTGAGGGGCGGGTTATCAACATTTCGGTCTCCAGCGCCTCCATAAAGATGTCCGCCGTTATCGGCGAAAGCGGTGAGCCCATGGCCGCTCCTTCCACTTGGGTGTAAAATTTTCTGTCATACTGGAAGAACGTTGATTTGAGACAAAACTCGGACAGCTCAGCCCATTCTTCGTAGATGTTGAGGGCCGATAGCTTGGTGCGTATTATTGTCACTGCTTCTTCCACAGGTACATTAGTATAGAGCGACACAACATCAAAGCTCACTAGAATGTCAGTTTCTTTGATTTTAAGTGATGATATGATTTCTACGAAGTGTGAGCTATTTCTGACAGTCGAAGCGATACCTTCTGACAATGGTCTTAGTTTTTCGGTGACATAGCGGGCTAGTGGATGAGTTGGAGAGTTAATTGCGCTGACGATCGGCCATAAAGGAACTTCTGGCTTATGTATTTTTGGCAAGCCGTAGAACCGAGGAGTAGAGGTGTTATTTCTCTTTAGTCTAGCCTTGATTTCTTGTTCGATCTCTGAAGAATTATTGACAAGAGTTGCCACTTCAGACCTCAGTTTACGTAGAGGGTACCTATCTAGCGGGGCATATGTCTCGTCTTCTAAAAGCGTCACCACCTTATTGTGGTAGTCTTCTGATTTCATCAATACTGTTGCGTTTCCCTTAGCTGCAGGAAGTATCATGATGTCTTCGCGCTGGCGTAATCTATTTAATGCAAGTTTTTCCTCTCGCGGTAGATTGCTGCGAGGAAGTTTGGCTCGACTGAGGATTCGCGCCGTCTCACATCGAATTTCGTCTGCCTGTTCCGTGTTTAACTTCCCTACGGTACTCTCTATCCCTGCGACGATGTCCCAACGTCGGCAGCTTCGTCGGTACCGGAGTGAAGTTTAATCCTTTAGCCAGCACAGCGTTGGTGGCTGCATCTAGTTCTTCCCCAGTTAGGTTTACCACCGTGTTCTTTGTCTCCATCTTTGTTGTTTCCGGGTGTTGTAGACTTTTCAGTTTTTCGAACTTGCGTATATGTCTTGTTCTTGCTTTGTTTTGGATATTCACTGCAGATTTTGCTGTGGCTGCGTCGAGCGTCGTCCAATCGGCGTAGGAAAGAAGACTGGTGAGTTCAAGGTGGAGATGAAATATTCTGCCTTCGATGCGAGCCAGCTCACTTCTAGTCTGATGTATCCTTTCTCTCAACAACGCAAAACTCGTGTTATGCAGAATTCTAAGGGCGGCTCTTGTGTTGAGATGGTGGCGTATCTTGAGAAAGGACGGTAGCACATCTTCGTCTCTGCAACGAAGTAAGAACGCTAGATGACAAAGTTTCCGCGCCCTTGTCTCATGTAGTTTAGAAAATTCCCGTGTTTGATAAATTTGCTTAGTGGAAGTGGAAAATGGGAGCTTTTGATAGGTTTATGCTAGTGGTTCCCAATTAGTTTTTTCCATGTATCTCTTCAAGAAAGAGCGCAATCTCGCGTACCCCTTATAGCTGAAATGAAAAATAAATAAATAATGCATTCATCTAACTTGAATGCTCTGTATAGCCACATCATTACAGTAATTCACACACACAGAGTTTGTTTTAAAATATATATTGGTGAAAGTAATGTTTGCATATTTTTTTTCAATTATCGTAGTGATTACCTTAGTTTACTCCATGTACCCCTTGAAGTGACCTCATTTACGCAAGGGGGTACATGTAGCACTAATTGGGAACCACTGGTTTAGGCAGTACCTGGATATTGATTTTTCACCAGAGTAAATGCATCTGCCATGGATGACAAGACTTAAAGGAGAGGAACTTGCGGATGAGATGACAACTGTTGAAGTGAAAGTATTGCTTCAGATTTGCAGGACTGATGTGAACAGAAGTATACGTTCATGTTTCCTATTAATTCTTATTTTCACTGCTATGAAGCATTTTACCTCTTTTTACTTTCGTAGTTACAGCTCTTGTGCCTCCTTCTGTGTTTGGACACTTGTCCCAAATCTAATTGTTCATATCACTTACACCATCCACCTTTCCCTTGTTTTCTCATGTTTTTACTAGCCCAGTCATATTTTTTCCCCATTCCTTTTGCACTTCCTGTGCACTTTGTTTAAATATGCTACAATAGTGCACATGTTTCTAATATACCTCAGAATCACTTATTTAATATCTTTGTAGTCTGGTTTGTTTATGATTTCCTCCAAACAAATTTTGTACATATCAAATTAAGCAATAGTAATAAGTAAAAACAGAAATTTCTGTTATGATCAGTGAACACATGGTGTGTATAGGTTGATACTCAGACGAAAAAAATTGTATTGGGTTGACAAGTCCATTTTATACAATTGTAATGAAACAGTATACAGACTGCTTGAAGATTTCTCGGGCATGCGGCCGGATCAATTGATCATGGATGAACGAAGAGGTGCCCGAGAGATCTTCAAGCATCAGATTCGCTGGGAAATACTATGAATAAAATATACAGACTATTAACAATGCTGAATCATGAATTAATATTGTTTCTACCATGAAAATGAAATAGTCAATAATGTCAAATTATTAAGTAACAACATGGAAGATGTAAGAATAAAACAGCGGAAAGTTAGGGGTCTGTTGGTTATGAAGAAGTTTGTCATAATTGGTTACATCGTAAATGGGAAGGGATATCAACAGCAAAAATACAATTGACAAAAAATCAAGAGAAGTATGTAATTTGTAATTCATAATACACCCAGCTTGTTGGAAATATTGTGAAGAAGGCAGTCAATGAAATGATGGATACAATGAAGACTACGATGAAAAGGTGATTATATATTATAATGAGACAAGTGAGACAACAACAAATAGAACATATGTTTCCAGATTGAGGCAAACAGCATAAGATGTAATTACTGTACAACCAAAGAAATTAAATCAGGACAGGGTAGGAATAAGTTAACTCTAACTGATCTGAAGGCAGAAATCGAAAATTTGAGAGAAATCTAAAATTGAGGCATTGTTATAACCTGTAGTATCAATGAAGAAATTATGAAAATAGATATAGGAGCGAAGAATAAATTAGTATGTAGAGATAATAATTTTAGGAGTTGAAAAGCTAATGGAGGAAGACCTAATAAGATGCTTAAGAAATCAGAACCCAGAAACAATTTTTTAGGGAGCAAAGAGTTGAAATCAAGGTGAATGAAACGTAAAAAAATTCTTATATGCTTATAGTAGCATAGGATGCACAATCCTTTAGTGGAGTAATGGCTCAGAAAAGATTGAAGTGGCAGAGATGTTAGATCATAGAATATTTAGTTGCATGCTATAAGAAAATTCTGTTAATGAGGGTTGTAATAATTCAGAAATATATGAAATGCGGAAAGGGTCATTTATCAAAATATTGTAATAACAGTGAAATAAAATGTAGTACCTGTATGAAGGCAAATCTTAAGCTAAAATTGAATTTAAATGTGAAACATAGTGAGCTAAGATGGGAAAGTTCAGTATACCAATGGAAATTGTATTTAAAAAGAAAGAAAATAAAAAAATGTAGATAGTTTCAAATATACAGATATGGTGGTAATAAATATAATTGGACTAATTGTTAAAAATAATAATAATAATTCTAAAATAACTTTATACCTAGATTAGAAGAAAATACTTTTAAATGGATAGTATTTCACATTACTATTATTGAAATTTTTACATTAATCAGTTATTTTTGGAGTCGGTGTCAGCTGTCACATCGCGAGGAATGAATTACTGAACTTTATATGCTGTTCAAGGCAACACAGAAAGCACGAATGAAAATTTACAGCATATAGTGAGGCAGATATTCTTTTTACAGGAGAAAGTTTAGGCCAAGGCTACCCATCTGAATTTGCTTGCCAGCAGCAGCCGTCTAGAATATGCTGGCTCAAAAAATTTTGCAAAGGTCTCACTGATGTTTTTTACAGTCCGATTATATTTATAAAAACCTCTGCAAAGGTCTCATTGACTTTTTTTACTTTTTTTATTATGATAAAACTGTGTTACTTGTTTCTTTTGTTTATTTAAATATCTGTTATAACAATAGGTGAGTATTAGGTGGCCTCTAGGCTAACATAGAATTGAAATTGTGGCCCGCAGGCTAACATAGAATCGACATTGTGGTTGGTTGGGCAGCCTTGGTTCAGGGGAACAAATTAGATGGTATTTTAATCTGTAGCTTGGCCTTGTTGGAGGTCGAGGCATATCTCTGGCACTACATTGTCAGATGATACGCTGTATCGTGCAGTAAACACTTTATACTGGTATCAATATAGGTGTATCATCTGTATTAGGGATGTTATGGAGCTATGCATTCACAAGTGCAAAACTTTGGCATGAAATTCTACCTACACTTACATATCCATAACTTTCCATATCTATTATTCTTTTTGTGCAAGAATCGCTCTATAGTTGCTTAGCTCATAAAAACGTGGTTATTTCCTTTGTTACAATACTATATTAAAGGTAACAATGAACTGAACAGTGTTATTAACTAAGCATGAATTAACTAGTATGAACTTGCATATAAATTAAAGTAGCCTATTCATGGTCCAACTTGGGACCTCTGTGTAGAACTACCGTAGGATGCACTCACACATTCATGCAACGAGAAGGAGTCCAAGCAGTATTTTCCGCTTGTACTTACTAGCAGCACACCAAGCGTCCTCATCGCACATTTGTAGAGCATTTACTCCAATCAAGATCCAATGCCATAGCTTGTTGGAAAGCAGGGACTCATGTTGATTATTTGGGAGTCCAATGACATCTAACAGGAGCTATATGTTGCAATGCAGCCCAACAAGATTCCTACATCCGAAAATCGGATCATCATTGGTCCTACAAATTTGACTGTGAATGAGCACCCAGGGTGGTGAAGGTCGGGTGGCGGGCACGGAGATGTGCACTGGCGTGGCCTATGTTTGACACTTCAATTATTCGAGTTGCAAAGTTCATATGACAAAGATCTCATTCCAAACATAATTTATTCAATGTCAAAGTTGTAAAGATAATTCTGGGACATCCTGTAAAACATGTACGTCTCTTTCTAGGTTTCACACTACCCTCATGACATGTGCTCAATTATTTTCGTAAGTTTCCTTTTTTCTTTGCCTAAAAGCATTTTACTTATCATTACCATCATAAATAAAGATACAATACCTAGCATATGCATGCTGCTTCAGTGCTCTGTCCTTGGCATGTATTCAAATGTTTTACCCTTTTTATCCTGGTACCAAATATTAATGTGGAGAAGCAAAATATGTAAATTTCAGCTAAAAACTTTCACTTCTTTTAGTTATTATATTAACTTAGGTTTTCACACTGATGCCCAAAAGTTTCTTTTTTATGTTAGACTTATATTTTAATGCAAAATAATATAAAAAATATGAGAATTTAAAGATACATGAAACACTATTGGTAAGTGTCCAATAAAGGCATACTGAGAATAAATTGTTACTTTGATCAAAAATTTGTAACACAGTTTCCTAAAGTCACATTTTCGATAAAAGTTTATATTAAAGCAAAAAGAAATATACTTTAGACATAAGGCAACATGAATTTCACCATATCCAGTAGCATACTAAACACATATTTGCTGCCAATGATCTGCAGCAACGAATGTAAAACTGCTGGCAAGTTTTTGTAATACCATATGAATACATTAATATGTCATACATAATAACATGTATTTCTTGCTTAATAACTTCTAGGCAATTACACATTTAGAGTTATTTTACTTCATTAATATGTATTTCATGCCTATGCAAATTTTGTAAATTATTACTGCCTAAGGAACTTGTATGCCAAATTTCAGACCAAATAGACAATTACTTCTTGGTATGACCTTATTGAACCATTGCCTAATTATCAATATTAATATGTAGAGATGATTATTGTATATTAGTAATATCATCACCCACTAAGAAGCATAGAATTATACCACTAAATACAAATTTTTGTTAGTATTACAGCTGTTGTCAGAATGATTAAGATCTTTCCATAACAGTAAACTTTTTTTTTTTTTAAATAATACATTTTTAAATACTTATATGGAGGATTCTATGATAATTGTTATGCCACAAACGTGATGATGGAGTCTTATGTACATTGATGAGATAAATCGAAAGTGAAGATTTTTCTTTGATATCTCACTTAGTTCTTGAAATACTGTAACAGGTGATCTTTTGTTGGTGAATCTTGAAAGGAGTGCTCATCTCAAATGCAGAGCGATCTGTGGTCACATTTGTTCCATCTCAAAATGTCTTTAACTTATTGCTCCATTCCTTAGTAAGAATAAGTCATAAGCTATCTTCCCGGATTTTAATCTGTATGATAAGCTCTAAAAATTTGAAAAGACCATCCAAATAGTTACAATAGTTTTTACATGATGTGATTTCAAACCTTCAGACACCCACAGCAAACTTACAGATTTATAATAATATACGAGGGTGGTCTGAAAAGTTTCCGACCTCAACGTGAAGATGGCAGCACTTGTAAATAAAAGCTAGTGAATTTCGTTGTTTATCTGTTGACAGTTACTCACCAAAGTTTCAGCCATTTTGGATGTGCAATTGTTATGTAACAGTCGTTTGAGTGAGTTGATGTGAGGGTTTTTTGTGAAAATAGACAAACTCGAGTATCGAGCTGTCATTAAATATTTGTTTTCGAAAGGCAATACGCCTAAGCAAATCAAAGATGAGTTGGATTCTGTGTATGGGGACTCTGCACGATCACTTACCACAGTGAAATTTTGGGCAGCTGAATTTAAACGTGGCTGTAAGAGTTTGGGAGATGATGAACATTCGGGATGTCAAAAAACTGCAACTACCGACGAAAACATTGCCAAAGTTCACCAATTGGTGCTAGACGACCGCCGAATTAAAGTGAGAGAGATAGCAGAAGTTATGAACATTTCAAAAGAACGTGTTTGTTACATATTAAATCAACATTTAGGTATGAGAAAGCTGTCCGCGCGTTGAGTGCCACGTTTGCTCACATTAGACCAAAAACGCGTTTGAATGAACATATCAAACACTCTGTTGGCGCAGTTTAGGCACAACAAATCCGAGTTTTGGCACCGATTAATTACTGTTGATGAAACTTGGATACACCATTATACACCCGAAACAAAAATAAAGTAAAAAAACTGGACTGCAAAGGGGCAACCGGCTCCAAAAAAAGCAAAAAACTGTTTTTTCGGCTGGTAAAGTGCTGGCGAGTGTTTTTTGCTATAGTCATGGAGTTATTTTAATCGATTACTTTCAAAAAGGAAAAACCATTACAGGAGCATACTACAAATCATTACTTGACAAGCTGAAGGCAGAACTTGCGAAAAAACGGCCACATTTGCAGAAAAAGAAAATCCTGTTTCACTAAGACACCTCACACCTCAGCGGTTGCCATGGCGAAAATTCACGAATTACGGTTTGAACTGCTTGACCATCTGCCTTACTCACCAGATCTAGCCCCAAGCGACTTCTTTTTGTTCCCTCATCTAAAAATTGTGCTCGGAGGGCAGAGATTTTCATCAAATGAAGAGGCAATCACCTTCGTGAACAATTATTTTGCAGAGAAAAACGTCGAGTACTATTTGGACAGGTTACAGAGATGGGAGCATCACTGGAAGAAGTGTGTAGAGTTACAAGGAGACTATGTTGAAAAATAAAAACAAAATTCAGAAAAAATGTCTTGTATCTTTGTTAGGTCGAAAACTTTTCAGACCAACCTCGTATAATTTTAGATCAGATAACAGAAAGCTTGAGGGAAAAATTACCATAATAATAATAAATCAAAAAACACGAGAACTCATAAAACAAACACTAATTGGCACTAAATCTACAGTAAAATTCATGGGAGAGATTTCAGAACCCTTTGACATTCAAACAGATGTGACACGGTGATGGGGCTCTCTTCTCTTCTGTTCAATGTCGTTCTAGACAAGGTTATGGAAGAATGGGAGAAAGAACTCAAGAAATGTAAGTGTTGGAAGCCAATCCCACTTGGCTTTCCAAAAAACAACCTCTACATACCATACCTCGCTTTTGCGGATGATTTGGCGATACTAGCAGAAGATGAAGAGACTGCCACAAACAGCTTGAGACACTCAAAGAATGTGCAGAAAAGTAGGGTAACAAATTTTATTCGAGAAAACTGATTTCATATGTTCAAAGACAGTAATAGCAAGTTTGAGAACAAAATATATTAAAATCAACAGAGTCTCATACTATAAATACCTTGGAGAATTCATCGAACCGACAGGCCTTGAGAAAATCTCACAGCAAAATCACCTCCAAAAAATAAAAATAAATTATTAGGGTTAGTCCAAAATCTCTAAAACAAAAAATCCATGTCAAGACAGACCAAAATTTGGCACCACAACACAGTCATTAAACCAACAGTCCTCTATGCAAGTGAAATGTTAACACTTAACAGAAAACATGACCTCAAAGAAATAAAAAAAGTACAGAGAAAAATCAATAGAAAAATTCTTGGAGCAAGACTCACTAAAGATGGTTACAGACTACAATCAATCAAAACAACATAAAAGTTTTCAAAAATCGAAATTGACATCAAGAAAAGGCCAATTAAATTCTTTGGTAACATTAAGAGGTTACCAGAAAATCGATTGATAAAAAAGATAATAAGATTATGTAACTTCACTTTAAAATCCAACTCCTTGGCTGAATGAAATTCGGAAGGATCTTAAAAGTGCAAACGTAGGAGCAACAGACATCTTAGAAAGAGACACCTTCAGACACAAAGTAGACAAATGGGAAGTTATAACTAAGCAACCAAAACAAAAACAATACAGACCAAAGTGGTCGGACGAACGCAAACAAGCTTTCTCAGAAAGAATGAAAGCCTACTGGATCAACAAGAAGAACTAAAAGAAAACTTGATTGGGTCATTTGCTTAACGTCTTCCATTTATTGGGAGAATTCGCCAATAATAAGTGAGAGGTTTATTAGTCGAGTCTGACCAGAAAATGAAGGTAGGAATATGCCTGGTGTCAAGGATAAGCTGGTAGGCTACTTTCTGTCTGTGGGATTCAGATGAGGCTATAGTATCAAGAAAGACTCTGATAACTGTTGATGCAAAATAGCTGCTGTGGTTGTTAGAATTGTAGAAGCTGGCAAGAGTAGCTATTATATGCTCTGGGTTATCAATGTGAACTGTTTGCCCATGGCTGTTTAGTCTGATTCACAGCTGGTTAGTGGCAAGATCTTTACAACTATACTGCTGAGAAGGCAGGTTATTTGGTAAAAGGGGTTTGTATCTGTATAAATGGCATGTCCAAAAATAGGAAAAGGTTCCCTTGTTGTAGGGTGGGAATATGCTGTGGTGACTGGATATGGGCAGCAAGGTCTATTTCATGGGAAAGATCCATTGATGGTTTTGGAGAATCAGAAGGTAAATATCTGTGGATCGAAATTATTGTGAGACATGTTTGAATTCTGACATACGTGAGGGGGCAGTGGACATAGTTGAGGAGAAAATCATGCACATTCTGGGATAAGAACATGGGACAAAGGATTTCATTACCAAGCACAAGACCAAGAGAAAAGAAGGATAGGGTGTACTTGGGATTTATTCTTGTGCACGATCAAGGGTGTAATTGTGGTTAGCGAAGGCTTGTACTAAGTTTCAGGAGTACCTGGAAAGTGATTCTTCATTAGAAGAAAATGTGTCTCCTATTAATAGCAAGGCTATATGGAAGGATGCATGTCATGTGAAAGGGATGGCATCTGTCAAGTGAAGGTATTGTTGGAAATTTGTAGTCTTTATGTGAACAGAAGTGTGATAGTCAAATGTACGTGGGAAAATGTGTTAAGCCAGGCATTTCTCAAGACTGTAAAAATAGTTTTCTATGCATTTATTTGCTATCCAGCAACTAACCACCGAATAATAGTTTACAAACAAGTTTCACACATCACAATTGCACAACCTATTAACCATCCTAAATCCTCAAAAAATCAATCATAGTCCAATCCTGGTCACTCAGTACATTCCAGGCCTTGAATCCATCAACTGAATACTTTGGTAAGGTTATGACTTCCCTTTTAGACTGCCCAGAAATGAGATCTCTCCTTCTGAAATACCTCCTTGCCCCTCCATCTTACCAGATGATCCTGAAGCTCTTTCCCAAGCAAAAGAGCCCCTGCAAGATGTGCAACATATATCGTGCCTCCACCACCTTAACCAACCCTGTCACCTAGGAACATTTTCCCATAATAGGACATGCCTTTTAAGAAACCTCCCATGCAATATACCAGCTAATCTATAAAAGTCTGCCCTTCTAAAAAGGTCTGACCATGAATCAACTGTCCTTTAGAATGATTGGTTACAACACAAATGGTACTAACCCAGAATCCTGATCACCCAGTAGCAGCTCATACCACTTCACATAATACCATACCGAAAAAATTTTAATTCTTGATTCAACAAATTATGTATCACAATTGTCCCAAGCAGCAGCAGCTCCGCTAAATTCAGAAGAGGGGAACTGGCCTACCAGTACAGGGTGCGGCAGCATAACTTCCTTTTTTTAAATGCATGCCATTCAGTGGGTTGATATCGTAGCGCAGCGCTAGTTGTCTCGTTCGAGAGGCGTGACTATAAAGTTTTGTCCCGACACAGTTTAGTCGCCATCATGCGTTGGAACATTGAGGAGCGTGCGTTTGCCGTTGAGGCCTACTTTTCGAGTGGATGTTCTGTGATAGCAGCCCAGCGCGCCTTTCGGTATCGCTTTAATTTGGCCCCTGTCCCGGACCTGAAATAAATTGTTACGTGGGTCACTTAGTTCAGACAAACTGCAAGTTCGACAAGATGAAGATCTGGAGGCTCTCGGCCCATCAGATCACCTGAGAACATTGAGACAGTGAGAGCTTCAATGTTGCGATCACCACAGCGTTCTGCGTGCAAACATGCGTCTGCCCTTGGAATTTCTGATCATTCTGTGAGGAGAATTCTTCATGATGATCTTCATTTTCATCCATACAAGATGGCGATTGTACAGGAACTTTCTGAACTTGACTTCAATTCTCGGAGGAACGCGTGTGAGATTCTTCTGGAAGAGGTTTCTGAGGACGCTATTGTTTTGTTTTTACTGATGAAACCCAATTTCATTCGTGTGGATACGTCAACAAACTAAACATGCGCTACTGGGCTGACACCAATCCTCGACAATTGCATCAAAGGCCTTTGCATTCACCTAAAGTCACAGTGTGGTGTGCAATTTCCTCAGGTGGCTTTATTGGTCCCTGGTTCTTTGAGGAAAATGAAGTCACAGTGGCAGTGAATTCGGACCGGTATGTAAACATGTTAAGGAATTTTTTTTCCCACGGCTAGATGAGTTGGACTTAGGGGATACTTGGTTCCAATAAGACGGTGCAACGGCACACACTTCAAGAGCATCTATGGCTGTTTTGAGGGAACACTCCCCACAGCGCCTCATCTTAATTAGGGGCGATTTGGAGTGGCCGGCCCGCTCTTCCGATTTGACCCCTTGTGATTTTTTTCTATGTTTTTTTTTTTTTTTTTTTTTTTTTTTTTTTTTTTTTTTTTTTTTTTTTTTCGAAATACCGTGTTGATGTGAACCACCCAAGGACCTTACATGATTTTAAGACCAACATCCGGGAAGAAATTGCCAACATAACGCCTGCTATGCTGGCAGGAGTCATGACAAACACCAGAAATCGGTTTACTCAGTTTGTGCAGACTGGGGTACGTCATCTACCTGATTGGACCTTCAAAACTAAGTAAAACAAAACTTTATGTATGTGGCTACATTATAAAAAACAAATAAAAAATTTCTGATTCATACAACTGGTTTTATTATGTTTTGAAAAAAGGAAGTTATGCTGCCGCACCCTGTACAAACCGGGCACCTGGCAATCAATCAATTCTCAACTAAAGATAACACTCATTGATCTTCTATTTTCTCCTATCCTCTCCCCATCTGTATTTCTTCCCAACATGAACCATGGATCACCAGAGCCGACGTTTAAATAGCATTTCTGTTCTTTTATTTATATATATATATATATATATATATATATATTGAACATTGGATAGGATAAAAAACCACCGCTTACCAAAGAAGGGGATTCCAGCGGCGTTGGTACACGAAAAAAACACGAACACACAAAGAATAAAATTTTCGAGCATGGCTCTTCCTCAGTAGAAGTGAGATGGCTGCACGCAAGCGCTGCTGGCAGCCAACTGTGTGAGCCACAATTTCGGTGGCTCATGGTGGGGGAAATACATCATGGCAGGAAGTGAGGGAGGGGGTAGAAGAGTACAGGCTGGAAAACGGAGATGAATGGCAAGTATAAAGCAAAACTGTACAGGTCCTGACGCGGAAGGGTAGTATACCCCAGTTAATCAAGTAATGGACACAAGTGGGGGGGAAAAAAAATTAAATTTTTTAGTTGAAACTAAAACTAAAATTCGAAATCACAATCTATAAAGATAGGCTCTGGTGAGCGGTGGTTCTGTGAGGGAAGGTGGAAGTGAGGGGGATGGGTGGGAGGAAAATTGGTGCTATCTTAAATTTAGAAATGGAGATTGTCTGGTCCCCAGTTGGTACTGATAGGCCAGTTCCCACCTTCTAAGTTCTGAAATACTGCTTTTATCTGGGAGGACTCTGACGGCGCGGACTGAGAAACAGGTATTAAAATCGTTGGTGCCATGTATAGTGGCATGATGAGATACAGGGTGGTCAGGGTTCTTGGTATGTACTGATTGTCGGTGTCCATTCATTCTGATGGCTAGTGGATTGGTTGTGAGTCCGATGTAGGAGGCTGGGCAATGGTTACAAGTGAGTTGGTATATGAGGTGGGAGGATGTACAAGTGGCAAATCCTGTGATGGGAGAGCTTTCCCCAGTTACGGGGTTGGTAAAGGTGGTGGAAGGCGGGTGCATACTGCATAATTTGCAACGGGATCTGTTGCAAGGAAATGAACCTTGAGGCTGTCTTGCAGGCTGGACGACCCCGTGCTTATGGACCAAGAGTTGGTTGAGGTTTGGAGGTCTGCTGAAGCAGGCTCTGGGTGGGTGAGGGAGGATTTTAGGAAGGAGGTTTCTCATCTCAGGGCAGGCTCGAAGGAAGTCGTAACCTTGTCTCAAGACTCGGTTAACGGATTCCAAGCCTGGGAAGTAACGGGTGATCAAAACAGGGCTATGGTGGGTTTTAGAGGATTGTGGATTGTTGATAGGTTGTGATGTGGCACGAGAAACCTGTTTGTGAACTAAAATTGGCGGGTAATTGCGGGAAATCAGGGCTTCAGAGATATTGCTAGCATATTGTTGAAGGGCTTGTTGATTGGAACAAATGTGACTGCCTCGAATGCCTAGGCTGTAGGGGAGGGAACGTTTGATGTGATGAGGGTGGCAGCTGTCATAATGAAGGTACTGTTGTAGGTTGGTGGGTTTGATATGGACAGCTGTGTGTATATAGTCATTTGTGAGGGAAAGGTCGACATCCAGGAAAGTGGCCTGTGTATGGAAGTAAGTCCATGTAAATTTCAAGGAGCTGACAGTGTTAAGTTTATTGAGGAAACTGAGTAGGTTGTCTTCTCCGTCGGTCCAGATTATGAAAATATCATCAATGAATCTGACCCACAAGAGGGGTTTCAAATGGGCTGAAGTTATGAATGATTCTTCTAGGCGGCCTAGGTAGAGGTTAGCGTATGAGGGAGCCACACGAGTGCCCATGGCAGTGCCACTCACTTGGTGATAGATTTTCCCCTCAAATGAGAAAAAGTTGTTGTTAAGTATTAGTTCCGCCAAGGTGAGCAGGAAAGATCTGGTGGGGAGGCTATTGGGCGGACGCTGGTCTAGAAAATGTTCCAAGGCACTGAGCCCATGGGAATGGGGAATATTTGTGTATAAGGAAGTCACATCTACCGTCACTAGAAGGGAGTCAGGGGGAAGAGGTGTGGGTACTGTAGCCAGTCATGAGAGGAAGTGCCGGGTGTCCTTGATGTGGGAGGGAAGCTGGCTGACAATGGGCTGTAGATGCTGGTCAACCAGGGCAGAGATACGCTCAGTGGGTGAGCCATATGCAGAAACTATGGGACGTCCTGGGTTGCCAGTCTTATGAATCTTGGGAAGCAGGTATAGTGAAGGTGTGCGTGGCTTTTTTGGAGTGAGGAGTGAGACAGAATGGGGAGTGAGTCCTTGGAGGGGTCCACTAACCTGTATATACACTTTTATTTTATCATTCACTACATGGTTGAGGGGGCGGTAAGTGTTGGTATCAGACAGCTGACGCAGTGCTTCACTGACATAGTCACAACGATTCATGACCACCGTAGTTGAGCCCTTGTCTGCTGGTAGAATGATCAAGTCTGGATCAGAGGAGAGTTCCCTGATGGCCCTGGTTTCTGCACGAGTCAGGTTTGTGTCACAGGGTAGTGATTTTGCGAAACTAGGAGAAGCCAAACTGGTGGAAACAAGATCTTGAAACAATTGGAGAGGGTGGTTTTGTGGGAGAGGTGGTGGATCAAGAATTGAGGGTGGTTGGAACCTTTGGAGACTGGGCTCCAGGTCATTCTGACTGTCAATATTGTTGCTCTTTGAGGCAAAGTGATACCTCCAGCGGAGTGTGCGGCAGAAAGCTAAGGAGTCATGTACTAGGGTGGTCTGATCAAATTTGGGGGTGGGTGAGAAAGTGAGACCCTTGGAGAGTACTGAGATTTGTGGTTCTGAGAGTGGAGAAGAGGACAGATTAATAACAGCCAGTTTGGGTTGGCAGCTTGATTCGGCCTGACTGGGTGAGGTGTGGGTTTTAAGGGAGGTGGTAGAGGTATGTTGAGTAGCTGAGCAACAGATGGTTGTGAGGAAATGAGGGGTGGTTGACACCTGGGTTTGTGTCCTGGTAATTTGCAGGGGAGAGGTTGTCCTGCTTTGAGATGGGAAAGATACAGAGTGGACAATTTGCCTAGATGATTTTGAGCATGCCTATCCATAGATTCTACAGCCTTTTGCAAAATATGTTGAAGGTGAGGAAGGACATGTGGGGTTGACAGCAGCAGTATTTTATTTAGCGATATAAGATGTCTGGAGTGTTGGTTGGCCAGGTCACTGTATTGTTGTAGCACTAGGGCAGTTAAGGATAAGGACTGCCTGTACCGGAATGTGTGTAAGTACGGGTGAAGTTGGGGGGGGGGGGGCAACCAGATATTGGCAATTTAATTGTGAGGCCATTAGGGGGAATATTGAGGTTAAGACAAGCTTTTAAGAAGAGGATGTGTGACTGTAATTTGGCTAGTTGGAAGGCATGTCCTCGGAATGCAGCAAGGTATTTTAATACAAGAGACATTTTGTTTATGGTGTGGAAGATTTAAAAAAAGGGGGGGGGGGGAGAGAGAATTCTGATAAATGGCACGGTTTCAGAATGAATGGAAATGGAACACCGAATGGTTCTAGTGACAGTAGCAGAACCCCCAAAAAAACAGTTAACTTACAGGAAACGTGAAATAGATCGTAAACACGAGTGCGGCGGAAAATACCAGTCGAGACGCACTCGGGTAGGACAGTTGGAGAAAGTTCTGTTTCACGGGACGCCAGTAATGCAGTCAAAGTTTCCGAAAAGTAGTTGTGGATACCGTATTGGGGTGAAGGTTTTCATACAACGTATTGGGTTGAAGGTTTTCATACAACGTGAAAAATTTCGAATAAGAACGGGAAACAATGGAAGGTTCCGCGAGCAGGTAATGTGTTCGACAATGTAAAATCAATATATATATATATATATATTGTTTGGAAACAAAGGCGCTGAGAGCGGATATATTAGACATTGGGATAGGAGAAAAACCACCGCTTACCAAAGATGAGGGCTCCAGCGGCGTCAAAACACGAAAAAACACACAAACACAAACATAATACAAATTTTCGAGCTTAGCTCTTCATCAGGTTGTCGGATGAGGTGGTTGCCCCGCGGAAGCTAGCAACCAACTGAGGAGACCACACGGGGTGCACATGGTCGGCTGGTCGGGGTGGAGAGGGAGGGGGGAGAAACAACATGGCGGGAGGCGGGGGTGGGGGTGGAAGGACCTAAGCCCGAAAATGATAATTAGACTGCACAGTGGAAACGTGGTTGCGGTCATAAGGTCACTGGCATAAAACAAACCAAGAAAAACACGGGAGGGGGGGGGGGTGGAATCTACTGAAAACGATCTATAAGTGCCCCCATAAAAAAATTATTCCACACGCAAAATTATTGAAAATATTACACACGAAAAAATACTACACACGGAAAAAAATATAATAATATAAAACACACGAGAGAAAAAAAAAATTATTGCAATAGATCTAAGTACAAAAAGAGAAAGCTCTGGTGAGCGATGGTTTTGTGGGAAATGATGGCAGGTAAGGGGCAAAGGTCGGAGGAGAGAGGAAAATTGGAGCTATCTTAAATTTAGTCCAGGTGGTTGTTTGGTCCCCAGTTGGTACTGAAAGGCCAGTTCCCACCTTCTCAGTTCTGAGATGCTGCTTTTGTCTGGGAATACTTTGATGGCATGGACTGTGAAGCAGGTGTTGAAATTGTTGGTGTTATGAGTGGTGGCATGAAAAGAAACAGGGTGGTCAGGGTTCTCAGTCCAGACCGATTGTCTGTGTCCATTCATCCGGATGGCCAGTGGATTTGTGGTCAGACCTATGTAGGAGGCTGGGCAGTGGTTGCAGGTAAGTTGATAGATCAGGTGAGAAGTTACGCAGGTAGCCGATCCAGTGATATAGAAGCTTTCCCCTGTTACGGGATTAGTGAAGGTGGTCGAGGGCGGGTGCATCATGCAAAGTTTGCAACGGGGCCTGTTACACGGAAAGGATCCTTGGGGCTGTCTTGTTGGCTGAGGGGTTCCATGTTTATGGACCAAGAGTTGGTTCAAGTTGGGGGGTCTACTGAAACAGGTTCTGGGGGGCTGGGGAAGGATTTGTGGTAGGAGGGTTTTCATTTCCGGGCAGGCTCGGAGGAGATCATATCCTTGTCTTAGGATCCTGTTGATGGATTCTAAGCCAGGGAAGTAGCGGGTGACAAAAACTGGGCTTTGGTTGGTTCTTGATGGTTGTGGGGTGTTGATGGATTGTGTCAGTACTGATGTGGCTCGTGTAACTTGTTTATGAACTAAATCTGGGGGGTAATTGCGAGATATTAGGGCTTCAGAAATGTTATTAGTGTACTGCTTAAGGGACTGTTCGTTGGAGCAAATGTGCCTGCCCCGGATTCCCAGGCTGTATGGGAGGGCGCGTTTGATGTGCTTAGGATGGCAACTGTCGTAGTGGAGGTATTGTTGTAGATTGGTAGGTTTTATATGTACCATAGAATTGATGCCGCCATCAGAGAGGGACAGGTCGACATCCAGGAAAGTGGCCTGGGTGTGGGAGTAATTCCATGTAAATTTCAAAGTGCTGGCTGGCATTATTGAGATTATTGAGGAAAATGAGAAGGTTGTCTTCCCCGTGGGTCCAGACCATGAAAATATCGTCAATGAATCTGACCCATCGCAGGGGTTTCAAAAGGGCTGCAGCTAAGAAGGACATTTCTAGGTGGCCTAAGTATAAGTAGACCAGCGTCCCCCTAATAGCCTCCCGTCCAGATCATTCCTAGTCTACCTGGCCGAACTAATTTTAACTAACAACGTTTTTACCTTTGATGGCAAAATCTACCGACAAGTCAGCGGCACTGCCATGGGCACCCGCATCAGTACCGACACAATCCATCAACACCCCACAACCATCAAGAACCAACCAAAGCCCAGTTTTGTTCACCCGCTACTTCCCTGGCTTAGAATCCATCAACAGGATCCTAAGACAAGGATATGATCTCCTCCGAGCCTGCCCGGAAATGAAAACCCTCCTACCACAAATCCTTCCCCAGCCCCCCAGAACCTGTTTCAGTAGACCCCCCAACTTGAACCAACTCTTGGTCCATAAACATGGAACCCCTCAGCCCACAAGACAGCCCCAAGGATCCTTTCCGTGTAACAGGCCCCGTTGCAAACTTTGCATGATGCACCCGCCCTCGACCACCTTCACCAATCCCGTAACAGGGGAAAGCTTCTATATCACTGGATCGGCTACCTGCGTAACTTCTCACCTGATCTATCAACTTACCTGCAACCACTGCCCAGCCTCCTACATAGGTCTGACCACAAATCCACTGGCCATCCGGATGAATGGACACAGACAATCGGTCTGGACTGAGAACCCTGACCACCCTGTTTCTTTTCATGCCACCACTCATAACACCAACAATTTCAACACCTGCTTCACAGTCCGCGCCATCAAAGTACTCCCAGACAAAAGCAGCATCTCAGAACTGAGAAGGTGGGAACTGGCCTTTCAGTACCAACTGGGGACCAGACAACCACCTGGACTAAATTTAAGATAGCTCCAATTTTCCTCTCTCCTCCGACCTTTGCCCCTTACCTGCCATCATTTCCCACAAAACCATCGCTCACCAGAGCTTTCTCTTTTTGTACTTAGATCTATTGCAATAAATTTTTTTTTCTCTCGTGTGTTTTATATTATTATATTTTTTCCGTGTGTAGTATTTTTTCGTGTGTAATATTTTCAATAATTTTACGTGTGGAATAATTTTTTATGGGGGCACTTATAGATCGTTTTCAGTAGATTCCACCCCCCCCCTCCCGTGTTTTCCTTGGTTTGTTTTATGCCAGTGACCTTATGACCGCAACCGCGTTTCCACTGTGCAGTCTAATTATCATTTTCGGGCTTAGGTCCTTCCACCCCCACCCCCGCCACCCGCCATGTTGTTTCTCCCCCCTCCCTCTCCACCCCGACCAGCCGACCATGTGCACCCCGTGTGGTCTCCTCAGTTGGTTGCTAGCTTCCGCGGGGCAACCACCTCATCCGACAACCTGATGAAGAGCTAAGCTCGAAAATTTGTATTATGTTTGTGTTTGTGTGTTTTTTTTTCGTGTTTTGACGCCGCTGGAGCCCTCATCTTTGGTAAGTGGTGGTTTTTCTCCTATCCCAATGTCTAATATATATATACCGCTGGCGGTATCACTTTGCCATGCATAGCAGTGAACAGGGATATCAGGAAAACCTAGAACCAAGTCTAGAGAAATTCAAACCAGCATCCACACTTGACCCTCCACCTCTTCCCCAGAACCATCCCCTACAAATTTTTGAAGATTTCCTTTCCACCAGTTTGGCCTCTCCCACTTTAAACACTTTTTGTGTTTAATTTCCATTTCTGACCATTTTGTAATGTTGTTAAGTGAGTAAGTACTATTTCTGATTGTTTTTAATATGTTTTAGTGATTGTTAATGTTCGAGGAATATCTGGCGGATGCTTTTGAAGAATTCCAGAAATTTCGAAAGAGCCTATATAAAGAAATCAGCAGAAGACAGAGTTACTCTACAGTTAGTTGATACAGATTCACTTTGGAACTGCTAAAGATTGCGTCAGTAGTATCTCTGGATCATGTATCTATGCATGTAAACAATATCGCTGATGTTGTTTCGAAAAAAAAATTGTTAAACTGAACTTTATGGTGGATTACTTAATTATTTACTACTGTAATTAAACCGCCGAAGAACCTAATATGGCGACCATCAAGGGACAAGAAATCATTAAACAACTGTGAGATGTTAATTTTCTAAAAGAATCTGCAGCAAATTGCAACGAGTTATCGACGGCCTATGACACGTAGAGGTTATACAGGCTGTACGAGTTGGAGGATTTGGATGATTGAATTATTCTTCGACAACTTGAGACCGATTACAACGAGTGGCTAAATTCCTGCAATCATCGGAGATTTTCCATCAGCGTCTGGAATCCGCATTAATTTCCCAATGGCAAACGGAATTTCTTCGGCCTCAGGAGATCGACCTCTTCCAGCAGTGCTGTGTTCTGTGTGTGAAAAGTGTTGTTAAGTGTGTTAGTTAGTGGGAAAAGTGAAAAAGTGTTGCTAGGTGAAATATACGGTGGTGAAAAGTATTTAAGTGATACATAACTGACGGCGAAATGTAAGTACTGAATATTCAAATGGTTGCTTTTGCATGTTAGCAAAATTTCAATTCTTCTTAACTTTGTTTTCATTTGGTTTTGCTAATAATTGAAAATGGCTGATAGTCAGAATCTACAAGCATTTTTAGAATCTTTTGTAGCCAATTTTTAACACAAAATTCGACAGCAAATTTTCTGAATTTCATTCCCAATTTTCTGAATTTAGGAGTGAATTAAAGAGTGATACTGAATTAAAAAATGAGTTAAATCTCGGTAGAAAATTTGCTGAAATCAATAGTAAATTTGACAATAAGTTTTCTGAATTTAAAAATGAATTTGATTTTGAGAGCAAATTCTCTGAATTGGCTGACTGTTTTGATGAGAAATCAGTAGGCAGGGTTTTAGTTCTCATTTTAATGAGGATGTTAATAATTTAAATTTGAAACTGGACAAAGCAGTAGTAGAGTGTCAGGAGAAATTTGAAAAGGTTACAAAAATTTGTGAACAGAATAAGGCTGAATGTGAAAATTTGAATTATAAAGAGGTGAAGGAAGTCAGAGAAGATTGTAATATAATGAAGGAGGAATATGTGAGTTTGTTCAAAGCCAGTGACAGTAAAGCTGCTCAATGGGTCAATGAGTTGAGACAAGAGGTGGGATTAAATATTAATACATTGGTGCAGCAGCGGGAACAGTTAGCGCATGGATTAGAAAGTAATGTAAATCAGTTAGAGAAAAAGTTTGCTGGGTTGCAGATACAGTTAAGTCAAGCTCCCACACCAGGTAATCCAATTTTCAGTGCTGATGTTAAGGAAGAATTTGAATTCTATGATGACAGTGGAAGACTTCACCCTATTGAGTTTATAGATAATTTTGAAAGATCTGATTATTTTAATGTTTTGCCCAACAGTAAGAAAATTGCACTGTGTGTAAACATCTAAAGTCTTATGCTAGGACCTGGGGCGATAGGGAAGCTAGGGAAGTGAATGACTATAAGCTGTTCAAAGAAAATTTTCTGAAACATTTTTGGTTGACTAGTAGGCAGATTCAGGAAAAGAGAGAGTTGATGACTGGTAGGCCCTTCAAACCAGGTAGGCAAACTGAGCACGATTTTTTTCATAAGTGTTGGATCCATTGTAAGCATTTAGACCATCCTTATGGGGAGGAGGAATTCATTTATTTGATAGGAGCTAGGCTACCTCAGCATACAAGAAATTTAATTGCTACTTTGGATATCATCAATGTGGATAGTGTTTCTGAATTATTGAGGCATTTGGATGCTCAGGAGTCATTCTCTGATCGGTATTACCATCATTACCGTAGGAGGGAAAGCAGAAGTTCTTCAAGGGGGGATCATAGATATAAGAAATGGTAGATCCAGGGGAAGGGATCATGGTAATTGTGCAAGGAGAAATGATAATGGGAAGGTTAGGGAACAGAACCCTCAAACTGGAAGGGAAAGACAGAATGGGGAGCAGTCAAACTAAGACCCCCCACTGTGTGGGACCCAACAGTGGTGGGAAGGAGTTTGGGTCCAGATACTGTCTCCCATGAGGTAAATGCTATCGTTAGAAATATTGGTAAGTCAAAAGGTACTAAAAATTTGGTTAGTGGTGGCTCTAATAATAAAATTGCCGAAGAGATTGAAGTCATTCCTGATGAGGACCAAGTAGTTGATTTAACCGTAAAGGAAGTAGTTTCTGATAGTAATGTTTCTGTAGTAAATCCAGGATATGATGAGAAAGTTGCTAAATGTAATGTAGAAAATAATCCCATAGTGGTAGGTAACTTGGTGGAGGTAGCAGAAAGTGAATTACAAGATATGAGTATAGTAATTAGGAATGTAATTAATAATGTTGATGAGTTAAAGGTTGATAATAGGATAGGACAGAAAGGGGACCACCATAGTACCTTATCATTAGCATCAGTGTGTGAAAGTAATAATTTTAATGCGGAAGATTTATGGAATGGTCACCACTTAATTACCAACAATAATGCAGAATTTGTAGTACATAGTACCGTATGGCTATCTGAAACTTGTGGGATCCAGCATGGCCTAGTTGGGACTATGTTTGCTTGTATAGGTGGTGAGAAAATTTTTAAGAGTGCTGAAATCGAGGAGTTTCTCAGATATCTTGAGGAGGAGGGTGATATGGGGGTGTCGATAGAAGAAGACCTAGTTGAGGAGAAGAATTGTGGGTTAGGATGTTTGTCTACTGAAGAGAGAGAGAGTGAAAAGCCCTATGTACCAATACCTAAGTTGGAAAAATGTCCTGATTTTGACCTAGCTGATGAGGGGGGACCCAAAAAAAAAAAAAAAAAAACGGGAAATTCGTCATTACGTCTTTATTTCTTAACATTTTCACACCAAATTATGATCACCTTCAAAGTATTCTCCACTGACCACAACACACTACTTGAAATGATACTTCCATTGTTCAAAACAGTTTTTAAATTCACTTATCGGGATGTTCTTTATGCCTTCCGGCGATTTTTATTTTACCTACTCCACAGTGGCAAAACACTTTCCTTTCATAACCATTTTGAGTCTGGGGAACAAAAAGAAACCTCAGGGGGCTAGATCCAGTGAGTAGCTGGGGTGTACAATCGGTGTCAAGCTGTTTTTGGTGAAAAACTGCTTTACGGCGAGGGCAGTGTGGACCGGCGCGTTGTCATGATGGAAGAACCAGTCGCCTGTGTGCCAAAGATCTGACCTTTTCTTCCAGATAATCTCCCTCAATCTTTTAAAAATTTCGAAGTAGAACTCCTGGTTGACAGTTTGACCCAGGGGAACAAACTCCGCGTGCCTAACACCTCTGCAATCGAAAAAATAAATGACAATTGTCTTGATGTTTGGCTTCACTTGGCGAGTTTTTTTGGGATGAAGAGAGCACGTCTTCCACTGGCTTGATTGCTGCTTTGTTTCGAGGTTGTATCCATAGCACCATGATTCATAATCAGTAATCACTTTCAAAAAAATTCTTTGAGCTGATTTTGAAGTTCAAAACATGAAAGAAATCGATGCTTCCTTGCTCGTCTGTGAGAAGGCGAGGGACAAATTTAGCTGCAACGTTTCTCATGAGCAAATCTTCAGATGAAATCCTCTAAATTGAACTCCATGATATTCCAGACATCTCACAGAGTTGATCAGTGGTTTGGTGACGGTCTGCATGAACGAGGGCATTGATTTTGTCGACGTTTTTGTCTCTTCTGGTCGTTGAGGGGCGTCTTGAATGGGGTTGGTCATCAATTGACATTTCTCCATTTTTAAAACGTGATAACCACTCATAGACTCTGGTTTTACTTAGGGCAGCATCCCCGTAAGCAGTCTTCAGCATCAGAATAGTTTCCCGGCCGATTTCCTCAACAGGAAACAAAATTTCAGTCACGCGCTGCTCTCGACAATCTGCCATCACGTTTTCGCCGAAACGGAAAAAGTTGTTTTATTAAAAAAACTATCATGGGCGAACTGATTCACTCACAGCGACACAACTTCGCACACTTACTCAGGTGGCATGACAGTAACAGACACCAGGTCGAACAATGGGTTCCCCCACTCTCCCTCCCAGCCGCAACCCAATTCCCGTTACTTTTGGGTCCCCCCTCGTACATTATTTAGTTCTTTACTTGATGTGGATGATGATATTGAAGAGATGGGTGGGAGTAAGGATTTATCTGAACCAGTTTCTGACTTTGAAAAATGTACAGAATGCGACTTAGGTGACACCATGTTTTGTACAATCTTTGATGTAGGAGATAATTGTGAAGTGACAGCTAAGAAAAATAATTATGTTGTGGAGGAAATCAGTAAGCCAGATGTTAGAACAGTTGTAGGTACTAATACAGATAGTTTGGTGGGTTTGGGTAGTAATCAGACAATGGAGAGTGGAGTTGGGAGTAATGACCGACTGAACTGCAGTAGTGATGATAGTAAATTTGTATTACCAGTTGAGTCAGCAACATTGATGTTTAGGGACAAACAATTTGTAAAAACAGAACCACTTAAAGTCTCAGCTGTTATATGGTTATACCAAAGTCTGTTGTTTGAGATGATTGAATGTTTGTATATCTGTTTGTATATAGTGAATCTTTGTGTATATAGAAATGTAGTATTAGATGTGTATTCAAAGGTGGAAGAAAATTGGAAAGTTAGGAAAAAGTAATTTACATGGTTTTGAGTTTCCAGAGAAATCCTGGAACCCACTTATACAATTGATTGAAATGCATGGTTTGGGGAGGGGTCCCCACCTGTAAATATCTGATTTTGTAAATAAAATTGTGTCAATTAATGTATGTAGATAGTTTTTTTGAGTACTTCAGTTCAGATGCAGATTTAATAATACTGAATGTTTAAGATGTAAGCATTCCACTGCATAAAACAATTTGTAACAGTTTTGAGTAGAGACTTTTGGCGTTTTCATGATGTTGTGAATTGTTACATTATGGTGACAAATTATCAGCTGTAAAAGGTAAACAGACTGTTGTCATTATCAAGCAGACATCAAGTGTGTAATTTGAAGTGAATAATTGTAACTTAAGGTGATGGCATTGAATGTTTGTAGTGTAAAACAGTAACTAAAAAAAATGATTGGACAATTATTGTAACCAAAATTAGTGTCATAAACTATGTATAGATGTTGTATGTCAGGAAAGATTGTATAAGTCATTATGGTTGATTGATCGTAATCTGTTTGTGTTGACATTATGTGTACATACAACCTGCTTAGATTCTTGATGGATTCAATCAATTTTAACTGTGTAAAATTAAATGAATCCTGGGGAGGGCTTGTAACAGCCCTCATACCTGAACTTTAAATAGAATTGCATTTAATGAAGTATTTGTAGGAGCTAAAGTTTGCTTGAATATGATCTGGTATGGTTGTTTTGCAATTTCTTGTAAATCAGTGCATATAGACTTTATTTTACGAGGAGAAATTAATTAAGGGCCATTTAATATGTTTAAGAATCAAATTGTGCAAGAGAATTGCTTGAATGTGTGTAATTCCAAGTATTAATGCAAGTTACGATGTCTACAGGACAATTTTCTCCAGTTTAAAATGATTTCTGTAAATAATTTTGTGTTTAATTTCCATTTCCGACCATTTTGTAATGGTGTTAAGTGAGTAAATACTATTTCTGATTGTTTTTAATATGTTTAATTGTTTGAGTAATTGTTAATGTTTGAGGAATATCTGGCGGACGCTTTTGAAAAATTCCAGAAATTTCGATAGAGCCTATATAAAGAAATCAGCAGAAGGACAGAGTTACTCTACAGTTAGTTGATAGAGATTCACTTTGGAACTGCTGAAGATTGCGTCAGTAGTATCTCTGGATATTGTATCTATGAATGTAAACAATATCGCTGATGTTGTTTTGAAAATAAAAAAAAATGTTAAACGGAACTTTATGGTGGATTACTTAATTAATTACTACTGTAATTAAACCATCGAAGAACCTAATAACACCCATCGGTGGTTTTTTCACAAGTTTCCAGATTCATTTGTGTTAAAGACACCTATGGTCAAAAAGTAAACAATGATCACATTTCAACTGCTAGTATTGTTTTGAAAGAAGTTTTGTAAAGTAAAGAATATTGAAAAAAGAACATCTGACAGAACCAATATTTTTTAAACATCTATTTTTAAATGTTTTACAATTAAGCATGTAGTATTTAATGATAATGAATTTTCACAGTAAAAGAGATGTTGATTACTACTCTTCAAAATAAAATACCTTTAATTAATAAATACTAGCATTTACTTATTTTATTATTATTATATTACCATTTGGTGACTGGCCACAATACTATTCGCAAGAGTCAAGTCGTGTACAAATATTATTCCTCTTAATATATAAGAGTTCCTTGCTGTAATCAAAGAAAACTTAACTAACATCAACCAAGCTGAATCTTGTACGAGATGATATTAGTGCCATTTTCGAGATACCAAATACAAGAATTGCTGCTTTTTGGTAAAATTGTGTTTTTGCAAGGAAGAAACTGATTTGGTAAACATAAAAAACAAAACATTATCTAAATATGAAATATCGTGCAAATCATTAGAGCTGTTTCCGAGATCCCAAATAAATATACACATACAAAAGAATTGCTAGTTTCTAGATATAAGATATGCAAACATATGAAATCATTTGAGTGAAAGTAAATCCTCAATGTTGCAGCAAATCACAAACTAAATAAAATAAAAAAGCAGTAATTTAATTAAATCAACAATCGATTTTTACTCTAATATCAAAATGTCTCTTATCCATTTTCTTAGTGCTGCAATCTGTCAATAGAATGCATTACAAGTATTTTTTTTTTCCTTCCCAATTTAGTAATTGTGAGGAAACATAAATATAATATTTTATTTTCAGCTCTGCAATCTGCCAACAGAATTGTATGTCTAGCAAACAAATTACCAGAATTTAGGCACATATGGCTTTAAAAAAACTTAAGGTTAATAAATTATTTATTTTTTAATGCTTTAGAACTATTAGTTTATCAAGTGTACACATTTTTGAACTGTTATGATTGCTGAAAAGCAGTGTATATGATATGTAAATTGAGACTTTCCCGGCGTATTGATGCAGTGAATTCTTCACAGGTGTTCAGATAGAGTCATAGAATGACAATGTTTCAACAACCTGCTCGGTTGTCTTCATCAGGTCTATTTTAGATAATACTGACTTAGCTGCTGCCGAAAATTCTAAGGTCATGTATCGAAGGTTGCCAGGACGCCCAATCAGTGCACCGGAACTGAGGGAATCAATGTTGTGGACTGTGTATGGAGCCATAACCGGTCACCCATCCAGGCACTCACTACGCTCAACATTGCTTAACCGGTTCACCGCCAACTGAGGGTATCAATGTTGCGGACTGTGTATGGAGCCATAACCGGTCACTCATCCAGGTACTGACCATGCTCAACGTTGCTTAACTTGTAGTCGCAAGTGCTGGCGAACTTAATCCATGGCGTCAGTTTGCATCCATTTGGGCTTGTTGAGAATATTTCTGTTTTTCAAGATGTAGATCGCTAATAATCGGTCTCCAGACTTCACTCAAATACAGTACGCTATCCCTATTGATGTTATTATCGTTATGCTGTATTTTCAATGCTTCCCGAATTACTGAGTCCCAGAATAAAGAGACCCTGGCCAGCACCACCGTTTCATCAAACACTATCTTATGCTCTTCATCGAAAGCATGTTTGGCCATTGCGGACTTTTCCACTTGCACCAGTCTCAAGTGTTGTTTGTGCTCGGTAATACATTCAGCGATGATGCTGATCGTCTGTCCGATATAAACTTTGCCACATTCACAAGGTATGGAATAAATTCCAGGAAATCTTAGGTCTAAATCATCCTTAACCAAGCGAAGACGTGGTATAAGTAGGGTTCCGCAGTATTGTGTTTTGAGCAGCCTTTTATCAATCTGGCCTGCAGTTGGTCGGGTGCCTGAATTAACACCATGCAATAGGCTAGGCTGGCAAGAACTTTTGGTCTTAGGATGTTCAGTGAAGTTACCACACCCAAGACTTAATAGCAATCATGAGTTATGCAGAATTAACATGAGCTAGAAAACTTTTAGGAACAGTTTCAGTCACTTTTTTGGGAGGCGTAATGAAACCAATTTGCTGAATATGTACTCAAGTGATGTGACTTAGTCTACCTGCTATCTTTGTGAAGGAAGTGTTTATCTGACACCTTGTCATCAGGTCTACAACTAAACTTTTCAGAATATATTTGATTATCTATTGAAGGTGATTTTATATTATTTCCAAAATGTATCTATGTTAACTTGTAAGTTATTACAGGTTAATTTAATAGCTTTGTGACCGATTGACTTTTTAATGAACCATGCATCTCACTAATCCAATTTTTAAGCACTGTGAGTATCAGTAATGGTCACAGATCTCGTTCAGTGTGTTGTACCAAACCCCCAGCATATAGCACATTAATATGACATCCCTATTCACTTAAACTGCATATGGCTTAGAGAAAGTACCCAATGTGACCATACATTATTTTTTCCTGCCAAACTTGTAAATTACCACAAAACAAAATACTGATGCAATTAAAGAACCTTGGTACACCCTTTACAACAAATGTGACAAAAACATTTACAGGATGTTAATGACCAATTTTAAAGATGGAAATATTATAAATGTGAAAGTAACTCTGTCTGTCTGTTTGTAATGTTTCTTGGGCTAAACCGCTACTCCAATTGTGATGAAATTTGCAAGGAGATGCTATTTGACATTAGGATGGACATGGGATACGGAGTGACCATTCGTCCCATGGACACCACCTGAATGATTGGGGCAAGCAGAAGCTGACGCAACTGATTTCCAGCAGCTTCAGTACAGGATGGTTTGATGTGCACCCCATCCCGGTAGAAAATGGTGTTAGAACTTATTCTTCTTTAGAGTCGGAAGAGTTATTTAAGGGTTATATAATAATACTAATAGAAAAAATAAAAAAAATGTAAATCTAAAATAGCTCTGTTTCTTTATAACATTAGGAGTTTACCAAACAAACTTGATGAGTTAGTAATATCTATAAAACAATAAATTTAAAAAAATCATTGAATCTTAATGTAAATATCCTATGTCTGACAGAGCAACATCTGAAAAGTTCTGAAACACAATAGTGGTAAAAAATTGCAACACCCACAAGAACCGTGATCATCAGAACATGGGCATAATATATGCATGCTGAGAGTTTATAATGCGTATAACAGATTCCACTCTACAGGTCTACTGATGTGCCCTCTGTGTCGACCCTGTAAGTCAGTCACTGCATGGCCTTCGAAGTGGACAGCTGTGTAAACCTTCACATGAGAGTATAGCCATGTCATGCTGACACATACGTCCTCCTGTTGTACACCTGTAGGCATTTGACTAGGATTGTATTGTGGGTCTGTGAGAAGCTGAACAGTCCTATCAACAGATTTCTGCATATGTTGGTTGCAATGTATTGGTTGTGTGTTGCTACTTTCAACAGTGGTCTGGGGAACATGCCCACACCTGAAGACCAGGTTCTGAAAGGCCGCATAGTACAGACAAATGTTAAGACTGATGTATTGTTTGAGCAGTGGTGGCTGAACGAACTGCATCCAGAGAAGTGATTTTGGCACATGAAGCCCCTGGAGTGTCAGCATGGAACACTGGGAACCGTCTGATAGAACCTGGATTATACTCACAGGTGCCTCTTGCCAGGCTACCTCTTACACCACAACACTGTTGTGCACATCTCTGGTGCCATGAAAAAGTCAATTGGAGGATGGAATGGTGTTCTGTTGTCTTCAGTGAAGAGAGTAGGTTCTTACTGTATGCTAGTGATAGTCGTGTATGTGTGCAACAAAGACCTGGTGAGTGTCATCTTCCAGTGCGCGTTTGCCCAACTCACAGGCCTAACCCATGGTTTCATGGTGAGGGAGGGGGGAAGGGGGGAGGCAATCAGTTACAACTCGGGTTTTATGAAGGGAAAGGAAAACAGTGCTCACTACATCTGGCAGGTTTTAAACCCATACTGCTGCCACTCCTTCGACAAGGAGGCAATGTGCTGTTCTAGTGTGATAATGCAATTCCACATATGGATGCAACAATACAACATGCTCTTCTTGGAGTATGACAACCGCCTGGTCGGTAAGATCACCAGCTCTCACCCCTATCAAAAATGTATGACAGCAATTGATGCAGACTCCATGGCCAGCCACAACCATTGCTGATATACAGCAACAGGTGCAAGGTGCTTGGGACAGTGTACAGCAAGATGCCAATCACCATGTGTATCATCATCTGGGTTGCAGAATAGAAGCCTGTGTGGCTGCCCAAGGAGGGTAAACTATGTACTGATGGGAGATCCCATAATGTGAAATGCCTGCTGCATTTCCTCTGAATTTGTTATCGTATAATGCTACCAGAATGTACTATCTCTTACTTTAATTTTTATTAAGTCCTTGAGGATGTTGCATTTTTTTTCTGCTAGTGTTTGTCTCCTCTCCTATAATGGATACTGACAAGATTCACGTTATTGTAGGTGAGAATGGGTGGTATAGCAATATATGCAAGAGAAAATACTGAGATAAAATCTTTAGAGTTGAGTAAATACTGAATAGAATAAGACTTTGAATACTGAGCAGTACAGTTCAAGTTAGATAACAACTATTTTATAGTGCTGACAGTTCACAGAGCTCTCGCTGGAAACCTCTATATATTTTCTAATAAACTTGAAATTTACTCAAAATTTATCACAAACTAAAAGGGAAATTATCCTCTGTGGTGACTTCAACAGAAATTTTGCTGTAGAATGTTACCAGACTGATTATCTCCTATTTCAAATTTCGCGTTAAATTGCCTTGTATTACGCGAATTGCTTACTTAAGAATATGTAGTCATTGGCTTCTATTTGGTCGGGGGAATCCCCACTTTCTCCAACCATTCTGATCGAAAAAATTTGGGATTCCCCATCCTACGACTTTGTTCTATGGGGATTCCGTCGTTTTTTTGCCCGTTTGTTCCATATGTTTATCTCGGCTGGCAGTCGTGTTTTAGCATTTGGTGGAGATACATAATTTAACGCTACGTTACAAATTCCGCCTATGAAGAAAAAAAAGAGCGTAAAAGAGTAACTTTGGAATTGAAGATGAAGGTGATAAGAAGAATGGAAAATAGAGGCAAAGCAACAATTGTTGACAGAGATCTTGGTCTGTCAGAAATGACTGTGAAAACAATTTTTTAAAATCGGGAAAAAATTAAACATTCCAGCGAAATTTCAACATCTATAAGTGCAACAAAACTTTCTTGTTCGAGATCTTCTATCCTAGAAAGAATGGAGAAGTTGCTAGCAGTCTGGATCGAAGATTTAAATAAGAAGAACATACCACTGAGTTAAGATCTCATATGCACAAAAGCAAAATCTTTGTATGAGATGTTACAGAAGAAGGTGAAGGGAGCTCCACTCTGACTTTTTCTGCCAGCAGAGGTTGGTTTCATTAGTTCAAGTGGCGTTCCAATCTTCACAATATCTAGATAACAGTTGAAGCTGCCAGCGTGGACACTTAAGCTGCAGCTGAGTTTCCAGACAAGTTTCAAGATTTCATAGCATGAGAAAAAATTCCTGCTTGTCTCATGTTCAATGTTGATGAGACTGGGCTTTACAAGAAAAAAATGCCATCTCGAATATTCATTTCTAAAGAAGTCAGTAGTTTCAAAGCTGCGAAAGATCGCCTAACACTTCTGCTGGGTGGTAATGCCATTGGCGATTTCAAACTAAAATCTTTACTGGTTCACCATTTAGAAACACCCCGTGCAATGCGAGGTACAGACAAGACAAGCCTACCTGTCGTGTGGCGGTCCAACAGAAAGGCGTGGGCTACACGGGAAGTTTTTCAGGACTGTGTAACAGCCCTAATACCTGAATTTTGAATAATATTGTACTGTGTGAAGTATTTGAAATGAGCTAAAGTTTGCTTGAAAGTAATTTGATATGTTTGTTTTGTAATTTCTTGTAAATAAGTGTATATAGACTTTGTTTTAGGTAAGAAAATTATTTAAAGACCATTTAATATGTTTAAGAACCGAATGGTGCAAGAGAATTTATTAAAAGTTTGTAATTACTTGTATTAATGTATGTTAAGATGTCTACAGGACAATTTTCCACCATTTGAAAGGATTTCTGTAAATAATTTTGTATTTAAGTATCTATAATTACCATTTCTGATCACTTTGTAATGTTATTAATTAATTTTGTATCAATTCCGATTGTTTTTAATATGTTTGAGTGATTGTTAATGATCGAGAAATATCGGGCGGATGCCTTTGAAGAATTCTCGTAATTTCGATAGACTCTATATAAACAGATTGCCTGGACAGAGAAGTTTAGTTTGCATTAAGTATTAATTCAGTGTTACAGAGACATTCATTAAGTTTTCATTCTGTTTTCAAGTCTTCAGTTAGTAAGTCAGTATTGCATCTTTGGATTGTAACAACTATGCTTGTGAATATCGCTGACTTGTTGATTGGATCAAAATAAACGAACATCTTCACATAACCTTGTTTTTTGGTGGACTTTTAATTAATGCAGTAATTAAACCACCCAAAGAACCTTAACATGGCGACCGTTGACATGACGAGAAGTTCTTAAACATCTGTGGGATGTTTATCTTCTAAAAAGAATCTGCAGAAAATTGCGACGGAGTATCGGCGATTTAAGCGAACATAACCTGCGAGGAAATTTCGACCGGCTACGACACGGATCCGACGCCGAGTGGATCTTCTTCGGCCTAAGACGGAGAATTTTCATCGGGAATCAGCTGTAATCTTCCGACGACGAGTGGATTTTCTTCGGGCTCGAAATCGTCTTCCTACAGTGGATTGTGAAAAGTGTGGTTAAGTGTTTGAAGTCAGTGTGGTGTTTAATGGTTAAATAAGTGCTTCTAAGTGAAATTTAATGTGATACAAAAGTGAGGAATAACTGTAAGTACGGCATTGAATATTCAAGTGATTTCTTTTGCATGTTATCGTGTGGCAGTTTGGAAAGATTTTAATTTTCCTTAATTTTGTTTTGTATGTTGATTTTGCTAATTACTAAAAATGGCTGATAATCAGAACCTGCAAGCTTTCCTAGAGTCTTTTGTAGCCAGTTTTAATGCAAAGTTTTCCGAATTTGACAACAAATTTTCTGAACTTGATGGTAAATTTGACAGCAAATTTTCTGAATTTAGGAGTGAGTTAAAAAGTGATAATGATAGCAAATTTTCTGAATTTAAAAATGAGTTGAATCTTGACAGCAAATTTTCTGAATTTAAAACTGAGTTGAAGCTTGACAACAAATTTTCTGAAATTAAGTCTCAGTTTTCCGATATTGATGGCAAATTTGATAATAAGTTTTCCAAATTTGATAGCAAATTTTCTGAAATTAATTCTCAGTTTGCTGTAATCAATGATCAGTTTTCTCAACTGCAACAAAACAATGACAAAACATTCTTTGATTTGACTAAATGTTTTGATGTTAAAATCGCAGAGCAATTTCAAGGTTTTAGCTCTCAATTCAAGGAGAATATTAACAATTTAGATTCTAAATTGGGGAAGGTAGTAACTGAATGTCAGGAGAAATTTGAAAAAGTTACAGAAATTTGTGAACAGAATAAGACTGAATGTGTAAATTTGATTCATAAAGAAGTCAGTGAAAATTGTGATAAGATGAAGCAGGAATATGTTGCTTTATTCCAAGCCAGTGATAGTAAAGCTGCTCAAAGGGTCAATGAGTTGAGACAAGAGGTGGGATTAAATATTAATACATTGGTACAGCAGCAGGAACAGTTAGCGCATGGATTAGAAAGTAATGTAAATCTGTTAGAAAAAAAGGTTACTGGGTTACAGATTCAATTAAGTCAAGTTCCCTTAACAGGTAATCCAAATATCAGGGTCGATGTAAAAGAAGAATTTGAATTCTATGATGATAGTGGGAGGCTTCACCCTATTGAATTTATAGATAATTTTGAATGATCAGATTATTTTAATTTATTACCCGATAGTAAGAAAATTGCACTTGTGGGTAAACATCTAAAATCTTATGCTAGGGCATGGGGTGATAGACAAGCTAGGGAAGTGACTGACTACAAGCTGTTTAAAGAAAGATTTTTGAAACATTTTTGGTCGACAAGCAGGCAGATTCAAGAAAAGAGAGAGTTGATGACTGGTAGACCCTATAAACCTGGTAGGGAAACTCAACATGACTTTTTTCATAAATGTTGGATCCGTTGTAAGTATTTAGACCATCCTTATGGCGAGGAGGAATTTATTGATTTGATAGGAGCTAGGCTACCTCAGCAAACAAGAAATTTAATTGCCACTTTGGATGTAGTAAATGTGGATAGAGTTTCTGAATTGTTGAGACGCTTGGATGCCCAGGAGTCATTCAATGAACATTACCACCATCAACACCACAGGAGGGGCAGCAGGAGTCCCCCTAGAAGGGGTAACGGGTCAAGGGATGGTAGATCGAGGGGAAGGATCGTATAATTATGCAAGAAGGAATGATAATGGGGGAGTGAGAGAACAGAACCCTCAATCTGAAAGGGAAAGGCAGCATGGGGGGCAGACAAACTAAATACCACCCCTGTTATGGGCCCCACAGTGGTGGACAAGAATGTGGGTCCAGGTACCAACTGCTATAGAGTTAATACCATTTTTATGAATAATCCCAGAGAAGATTTATTGGAAGAGGTAGAGGATAAGGATGAAGTTTTAGATAAAGTTCCCATAGTGCAAATTAATGCATTTAATAAACAAATAGATGCTCTCATTGACACTGGGTCACAGGTTTCTTGCCTTGCTGAGGGATTATTTAATGAAATTGAAAGCACCAATCAAATTGAAGTATTACCCGTTAGTAGTATGACAGTTGTTACTGCTACTGGTTCTCGTAGTAAGAGAATTAAGCAGGAAATGTTGATGGAAGGTTGTATGGGGACTGTAAATGTAGAAATACCCATGTATGTAGTCCCTAAGTTGAATGTAAATTGCATTTTAGGCATGGATTGGCTTACAAAAGTAAAGGCTTTGGTAGACTGTGGAGAAGGTAACTTGCGGATTAAATTAACAGTGGGGAATACTGGGTTGATTTTGAGAAGACTGTTTGGAAAGGCATACAAGAAGTAGATCATGTGAGAGTTAAATATAAGGATGCAGGTGTAGCTAGAGTTTGTGACGAACTGTTACCACAGATTTGTGTAAATATGTTAAGGCAGAGTAGTGAGATTAATAGTCTGATTGAAGGTCAGGAGATAAGCGAAGGAAACGTTATTAATTACCCAAACAGTATGAAACTATTACCGTCAGACCAACAAGAAATGCTGAAATGTCTAATTGAAGAATATAGGGACGTATTTTCTGACAAACCAGGTCTGATAAAAAATTATGAGTGCAAGCTTACTGTAAAGTCTGAAGAGCCTTTCTTTATTAAGCCATATCCAATCCCTTTGACCAAAAGAGATGAAGTGAATAAGGAGATAAATCGAATGCTAGAGTGGGGGGGTAATAGAGAGGTCAAGGAGTCCTTACAATAATCCCTTGGTTGTGGTAATAAAACCGGACAATTCTGTGCGACTAGTGCTGGATGCTCGCACATTAAACAAGCATTTAGTAACAGAACGGGATCATCCTCCACCTATCAGTGAGTTGTTGCACAGGTTTAAAGGTAAAAGATATATTTCGTCTATCGATTTGACTGCGTCCTATTGGCAAGTCCCGCTTTCAGAAGAATCCCGGAAATACACCGCCTTTCTATTTGATGGCCGTTGTTATAATTTTCGAGTGTTACCATTTGGGTTAAATATTTCAGTGGCTACCTTTATTCGTGCTTTGGATAGTGTGTTAGGAAAGGAATTGCTTGAACAAGTAGAGATATACGTAGACGATATTCTTATAATGTCAGAAACACTTGAGGAACATTGGGTGCTACTTAGAAAAGTTTTAGAAGCATTGAGAAAGGGGGGTATGACGATTAAGTTAAAGAAATGTACATTTTTGCAAAAAGAGGTTGAATTTTTGGGCCATCGTATTACACCACAGGGGATCTTGCCTAGTAATGATAAAATAAATGCCATTAAGAATTTTCCCCGGCCTAGAGATAAGAAACAACTACAAAGTTTCTTTGGATTGTGTGAATACTATAGGAGATTTCTTCAGGGACAAGCTTTAAATAGTCCAGCCTTAAGAGATTTGGTAAAAAAAGTGTCAGGTGGGTGTGGTCCTCAGAATGTGAAAGAGATTTTCAAAAAATCAAAGATGACTTATGTAATTCCAATATCCTCTATTATCCAGATTGGGATCTAGATTTTTGCCTTGCCGCAGATAGTTCTGACTATGGTTTAGGAGTTCATGTCTTCCAGGAAGTGGAAATCAATGGAGAACCGGATTTTAGGACTATTGCCTTTGCCAGTAGAAAACTACAACCAGCTGAAACTAGATACACAATTACGGAAAGGGAGGCCTTATCTATTTTGTGGGGTTTGACTAAGTTTAGGTACCTACTGTTAGGTAGAAAATTATTGTATATACAGACCATAAGGCTCTTTCATTTTTGTTAGAATGTAAGTTAGTCCACAGTCGGTTAACCCGTTGGGCATTGGTTCTGCAGGAATATAATTTAGAGATTCGGTATAGACCTGCTAGTAAAAATCAAGTTGCAGATGCTTTGTCACGTCTACCGTTAGGTCTAGATTCTGAAAAGCGATGTCTAGGACCACAGACTGAGGTTAGAATTGCTTATCTAAAAGGAGTACCGTATGAAACTGAGGTTAAGTGTTCCTTGCGACAAATCAAAGACGAACAGGACAAAGATGTAGCTATAGTAGAAGTAAAAACTAATCTTGATAGCCCAGAACACAGAGATAAGCTTCAGAAATATTATACTTTGCATGGGGAAGTATTGTTTAGAAGGACTAGTGAAGATGAGGATGATTGGAAGTTATGGCTTCCAGAAAGTATGGTTGAAAAAATTGTTTGGCATCACCACTATAGTTATGGGCATTATGGGCCATCCAAGTGTTACCGAGTGTTAAGGGAAGATACATATTTCTATAATATGAGAAGGAAGATTTCTAAGCTATTAAAATCTTGTCAAGTGTGTCAAAGATCTAAAATAGATAGTGTTAAACGAGTGGGGAAAATGCAAAATATCATCCCAAGTAGTGTATTGGAATTAGTTTCTGCTGATGTTCTTGGCCCGCTACCCATGTCTCGGGAGGGGTGACCCAAGTTTTAGTTTTATTTGATGTTTTTTCCAAATTCGTTAAACTTTACCCTGTAAAGAAGTCTACGGCTAAAATTTTGGTTAGAAAAGTGGTTGATGAATATTGTCAGAAGGTAGGTAAACCTAAGAGGGTGCTTTCGGACAATGCCCCACAATTCACTAGTAAAGTGTGGACAGAAAAACTTGAACAAGAAGGAATAGAGGTTATACATACTTCTGCTTATCATCCAGCAGGAAATCCCGTAGAATGCCTAATGAGGGAAATAGGACGTTGGTTTAGGACATATTGTACAGACCAACACAGTAAGTGGGCATATGAAGTAGAAAATTTTGAAAATGTAATTAACTCTATACCTAGTGATACAACTGAAATACCACCCATTGAGCTGATGTTTAAGAAACCGGCTAACAGATTAATTCGAGAATGTGTTAGTTTTCCAAATAGAAAGAGTTTCAACTATGAGGAAAAGGTAGCTTTAGCTCTTAAAAATTTAAAGGAAAAGGCAACAAGGAGAAAGAAAAGGCATGATGAAGGTCAGAAGTGTATAGAATATAAAGTGGGTGATTTGGTGTTAGTTGAAGTTCATAGTAAGTCGTCAGCTTTGCGACAAGAGACTCGTAAGTTTAACCGTTTGTTTGAAGGCCCTTTCAGGATAGAGTCTATACCAAGGAAAAACTCTTATGAGCTAATTGACCCTGAGAGTGGTAAATGTAAGGGTGTGTATAATGTTGAAGCCCTAAAACCCTTTTATGAATAAGTGATCACTTATGAAATGTGCCACTATATGTGTAAATGTCTAATTTTGTAAATAAGTATGTCAATTGATGCATGTAAATAGTTTGTGTGAGTACTTAAGCTCAGATGCAGATGTAAGCATTTCAATGTATAATTTGTGACAGTTTTGTGTAGAGACTTTTGGTATTTTCATGATGTTGTGACTTTCTACATTTTGGTGACAAATTATCAGCTGTAAAATGTAAACAGACTGGTGTAATTAACAAGCAGACATCAAGTGTGTAATTTGGAGTGAAAAAATTGTAACTTAAGGTGATGGCATTGAACGTTTGTTGTGTAAAAACAGTAAATGATAAAATGATTGGACCTGAGAAAAGACAATTAATGTAAACAAAATCAGTGTCATGGACTATGTGCAGATGTTGTATGAAGAATTGTATTAGTTCATTGTAAAAGTCATTATGGTTGATTGATTGGAATCTGTTCATGTCTGCATTATGTACATTCAACCTGCTTAGATTCATGACGGATTCAATCAATTTTATCTGTGTAAAATTAAGTGAATCCTGGGGAGGGGTTGTAACAGCCCTAATACCTGAATTTTGAATAATATTGTACTGTGTGAAGTATTTGAAATGAGCTAAAGTTTGCTTGAAAGTAATTTGATATGTTTGTTTTGTAATTTCTTGTAAATAAGTGTATATAGACTTTGTTTTAGGTAAGAAAATTATTTAAAGACCATTTAATATGTTTAAGAACCGAATGGTGCAAGAGAATTTATTAAAAGTTTGTAATTACTTGTATTAATGTATGTTACGATGTCTACAGGACAATTTTCCACCATTTGAAAGGATTTCTGTAAATAATTTTGTATTTAAGTATCTATAATTACCATTTCTGATCACTTTGTAATGTTATTAATTAATTTTGTATCAATTCCGATTGTTTTTAATATGTTTGAGTGATTGTTAATGATCGAGAAATATCGGGCGGATGCCTTTGAAGAATTCTCGTAATTTCGATAGACTCTATATAAACAGATTGCCTGGACAGAGAAGTTTAGTTTGCATTAAGTATTAATTCAGTGTTACAGAGACATTCATTAAGTTTTCATTCTGTTTTCAAGTCTTCAGTTAGTAAGTCAGTATTGCATCTTTGGATTGTAACAACTATGCTTGTGAATATCGCTGACTTGTTGATTGGATCAAAATAAACGAACATCTTCACATAACCTTGTTTTTTGGTGGACTTTTAATTAATGCAGTAATTAAACCACCCAAAGAACCTTAACAACTGGTATTCTAATAGTTTTTGCCCGTTAGTCATGACAGAAATGGGCTTGAATCTAAAGTTATATTATTCTTAGACAATGCCTCAGGACATCCAACCTCACTTGATATGCCGAGAGACTTAGCTATGTGTAGCTCCTTCCACAAACACTACGTCAATATTACAACCTATGGGCCAGGGAGCAATAGCAAACTTCAAAGCTTATTATCATCGCCGCACTTTTAGCCAACTAATTCATGAAACTGACGGGGAAGGAAGATAGTCTAAGCGAGAGTGGTGGAAGTCATACATCATGAAGGCTATTCAAAACATAGACGAGTCTTGGAACGAAGTTAAAAAGAGTTGTATGAACGCGGCGTAATCATTGGCCAGATGTAGTGGAAGCACCTAGAAGAATTGTCCAAATTCACAGACAAGTGCTTGAAGACATTGCTGCAATGATTGAGGGGTCTGAACTTGGAGATGTCGCGGTAGAAGATCTCGAAGCACTTGTAGCAACTCACGACGAACCTCTCAGCAATGAAGATCTGATCGAGTTAAAGACTAATGCCATAAACGATAAGGAAGAACAAGTAGAAGACAGAGTTTTATCTTCAAGTGGAATACAAAATGCTCTTTCAAAAATTTATTCAGGTTTGGACATATTGCAGAGCATAGATAGTGATGATGACTGTCTTTTGACCGTGTGTCAAACAATTAAAAACAGCGTTGGGTGTTACGAACGTATTTTACGAGAACGTAAAAGAAACGCTACCCAAAAGACAACAGATGTATTTTTCCGTAAAAACATGTAATACTGCATAAAGTGTTTTTAGAATTAAATTGATTGATTCAAATGATTTGTATTTTTTTGCATTAACTTATGACAATGTTTAATCGTAAACCCCAATATATGTGAATTTCACTTAACGTGATTTTTTGCGGAACGTATCCCTCGCGTAAAGCTGGGTATTACTGTATTTTCACCTGAGGTTTCTGGAAATTAATGAGAGATGCCTCTCTATAATACTATTTCTATAAACCCACTTTTTAAACACCTCCCATGCATCATGACACCGCTACAGTCACTTGTGTGCTGCTCAATTCAGTGACAAAAGTTGTTACATAAGGTCACTTCATACTGGTATACCCAATATGTTAGTCACGACCTTGCTTCAAGGTAGAAATTTTGACACTACCTGACATAAATTACTAACACACTGTCTCTAAGCTTATACTGAACAAATGACCAGGCTATCTCGCACTTCTGTATATACAGGTTTAAACCATGTGATCTCCATCTGCCAATGACAACTTCTTGTTTAAACTATGGCACCATTAGAATTTGGATAATGTACTTCCTAGTAATTGTTTTAATTCTTAGTTATATCTGATCTGGCAATATCAGATTCTTTATTCTCCATGAAAATTTCTCAAAATTAATACAAAGTGTTCTCACATTTTTATCATTTTATCATGTCAAACCTTGAATTATAAGTACTTTTTTAGCCATTCTCCTTTAAAATTAAGATCCCTTTTTTTTTCAGTATAAAAATTTCAAAACTTCATTTTTACCTCTTAAAATGTTATTTATTCAACAAACTGATATTGCATTTATCTTACCCATGACGTCTAGTTTGTTTATCTAAATTCTATTTTCCCTTAACAATTTTTACTAAAGAAATATCAAGTATTTTCAAACTTGTGACATTACTTTGCATTTATTTTAAACTCTTATATTCAAATTTTCCCAATAATAATTCTCCTATTACCTTTTATAATATTAAAACTTCTCTGTGTTTATACTATATGACAGAATATCCTTTTTCTCCGAACTAAATGTATCATTTTACTAAGTTTTATAAGTTTCATAATAAAATTCGCTGCTTTACCAAAATAATCTCAAAATATTTCTTTCCATCTGCAGTAGCTTCGAAAATGTTAGTAAAACTTTTGGTATTACTCGATCAGCTGATACTATTTTCTATTGCATTGGTACTGTCGGCATCCATTATTATGTCACAACTTACTGAATTTAAAGAAGCAACAGGGCAGGTAATGATATACATAAATCCACAATTTGAAATGATCAAAACTGGGGAGAAATTAGATAAATTGTCATTTAACATATAAATGTTCATTATAATCTGGAAACATAATCTCAGAATGCAGGTAACATTGCAAAAAATAAAAATAAAATACTGTTACATCATAACCAGTAATGGAACATACTTCACACGTACATACATAAATTAATACGGTTAATAAAAAATAAGTTAGAAATATCTACCAACTACAGCTGCATGTCTCTTTTTAGGACAGCTCTGCGTGCCTCTTCAGGTAGCCGTCCTGGGTCTGAGAGTATCTCTGTTGCTGTGCTGAGATGCCTTAATGAATTGAGTGCCACTAAGAAAGACAAATAAAAGGAATAAATACTATTATGTTTAAATAACAAACACAGTTTTTAAAAACAACACCAAACCCATAAAATTATTTAGATCCATGGGTATATCATTTGCAACTACTGTGATACAAGGATGGTAGACTCATTTAACTACACCTTCTTAATGTACCTTAACATTACTATCACACTTGTAATCAACTAGTATGTTCACTTTAAGTTAATAGTCTAATTGTGAAAGATTAATGAATTACTGATGTAATGTATATAATAGTTAATTTTAAAATTGCGCTGAAAGTTTTGCAGGCAGTAAAGCTATACTCAACATCAGATAAATTTTTCAGTATGACATTTTAATCAAATAACTAAATTAGAGAAAAGCTGATACTGACTGATGATGCCATGCTTGACAAATTTTTTCAGTAAAATGGTTACATATAAGAATACAAAAACAAAACAGATATTATCATCATCCTCTAAGGGCTTATTCTGATTTTGAATTTGTTCCTATCTTTGAACTTCCAAATTTCACTGTCCTTTTGGGTGTTTGTTTATTACATACAATCTAAAATCATTTATTGAATCACAAAGTCAATCTGTCATAGTTTGTATAATTTAAACACACTGTCATCATGTATCTAAGGTCAATTGAGGAAAGGAGTTTTGATTGTGAGGAGCCTTGCATCAGACAATATAAATAGAGAGATCCTATTACAGAACTGCTAAATTGGAATTCAATTATTGAATAAGTTAAACAGAAAGTTTATTATAAAAGAAACTAGAAATT